>JAZGVQ010000016.1:0-32049 GCA_037356215.1 Thalassiosira gravida | reverse complement strand
AGATTCTGTCCTTTATTTTTAGTGCTAACTGTTACCCCGAGATGATGGGTTCCTAAAAATGAGTAGCTGTAAGTCGCATCTGGACAAGCTATCTATTTTGATGCCTGTTTTGGTTCTTTTGAGCACTGATGACAGTGATCCATAAAGTGAGCATGATACGCGATCTTAATTTTTTATTATCGGAAATTTACTGTGTTATTTCCGATTGGTATTATTTTCGATTGGTGTTATTTTCAATTGGTATTATTACAGTCAACCTCAGGAGCAAAATCGCTAATTAGTTGGCATAACTCTCCTGCCACATAAATCCCCTGCCACATAGGTCTCAGACCCACAAGGCCTTAATCCTGAGCTGAAGTCCAGTAACGTTTTCCGGTTTTATCTGGTTTATTAAAATTTGGCTATGAATTGCATGTGCTAAGTCACAACCGATTCTGATTTACAATCATTGTGTGGCGTTATCAATCCACTCGCTCATTACAACTAACGTTTTAATTTTAATAATGTCGTCGTGATAATCAAGACTCTCGCGATTTTCATGAATTCGCAGCATTGACTCGGCCTTAACGTAAAACAGTAAATCCATATCCCTGTAATTCCTTTACAGGAAACAACCTCAGGAATTGCCTGAAATAGTGGAACGATCTCAGAACATCTGGCACAACAATGCTGACTTCAAAATAAACAGATACACTATTTCAAACTATTTCGTGAACACCAAAACTAATCACAAACGGCAATTCCAGCCACCTTTTTAGTTTGGACTATTCCACCTGATATTTTTAATCTCCCTGCTGTTCTTCATTGATAACCTTAAACTGTTTTGCCGCTTCTTGCGCTAGTTCAAGGGCTTTGTCGAGGGCTTCTTCAGCAGTGGTTACAACATCGGGTTTTACACCGGTACCTTCCCAATTTGTGCCTGTAATAGGGTTAATGGCTTTGCCGGTTGGAATAAATATAGAAAGTCCTTCACCAAGCCCGTAGCGCCCACCTGGGTTTGCGCCACCACCACTGATTTCACCAACAATGGTGCCACGATGTTGAGTTTGAAAGTTATAAGAAAATTCCTCTGCTCCTGAGAACGTTTTCTCGCTGGTGAGAATAAATACCGGTACTTCAGGGCGTTGTTTGCCAGGAATCTTTTCCAGGGTCCAGAATTCCTCGGTTCTGTTCCCCTCTCGCCAGTAAAGGCTGTTTAGATGGGTTCTTTCTTTAAAGAAAAAACTGCAAATAAACTGCACCATTTGAGGGCTACCACCACCGTTTTTTCGCACATCAAAAATAACAGCATCGGTGTTCTCAATCGTTTTTAAAGCCAATGCGGCTGTTTCTCTGGCATCGATACTACCCGAGAAAAACCGAAAATCTATATAGCCTATATTGTCAGGCAATATTTTGGTTTCCTTGAAACCGTGACTTTTTTCCAGTTCTATTCTTTCGCGTTCTAATTGAATAAACTCAGGCGATTTAGGTTTGTCAGCAAAAACCGGGGCGCCATTAAAAAACACTCGCATATGTTTGTCGTGATTAATACTCTGCAAGTCTTTTGTGAGTTGCTCAGCAAATAGCTGACGGTCATCTAATGCACTATATTTGCCAGCCAGTATTTGCATCTTTATAAATTGAGCAGTTTTGATTCCCAGATCTGATTCGACATATCGCTCTTCAATCATTGCAGCCATTTCATTCACTACCTTTTTGCGGGAATATGAATCAAGCGGCTCTGAAAACAAATTGGCTGAACATCCGGCAAGAGCAACCATCAGGGTGAGAACTTTGATCGCGCGAAACAGGTGTAACATAATGCCTCCTTTCATTTGTATTGATGTATTTTAATGAAGTTGTGCGTATGGGATTGCTTATGCTCCTATGATTAACCAATATGCCAGAAAATGCCAAATACAAGCTGTATTTTGGTTGATCACAGTGAATGAATAAACGTTTTATCAAATGACATTATTCAGGCTTCACAAATGTCTTTCTGGCCTGCTCAACCTTCTCTCGAATTGCACATCCATAGGCATGGTCGTTGATTAGCCCCATAGCCTGAATAAAAGCAAACATGGTAGTTGGACCGACAAATTTCCAGCCTCGTTTTTTGAGATCCTTAGATAACGCTACCGACTCTTTAGAGGTCGTTTGGCTTTGAGGCTCAAAACTTTCAAGGTCGTCTTTGTGTAAAGAGCTGTCTTTGTGTAAAAAGCAGTCAGGTTCGAATGACCAAAAATACTTAGCCAGAGAACCGAACTCTTTTTCCATTTCAATAGCCCTTTGAGCATTATTGATCACGGATCCTATCTTTCCTTTATGCCTGACGATGCCTTTATCGCTTAGGAGTCGAGCTTTGTCGTCATCAGTGAACTGAGCCACTTTATGGAATTCAAAGCCACAGAACGCAGTGCGGAAGTTTTCTCTTTTAGTCAGGATCGTTCGCCAGCTCAGACCTGATTGGAAACTCTCCAGGCAGATTTTTTCAAAGAGCCTTACATCGTCGTTTACTGGAAAGCCCCATTCCATATCGTGATATTTAACATAATCTGGTGCGGATCCGCTCCAGCTACAACGCATTAAACCATCAGTACCTTCAATTAAACTCATAAGTTTCCTCATTAAAACGTTTTCCATTAACAGGGTAACAAATAAATTGTCTGTTGCTTATCAGGCAACGATTAAATAGTAGAAAACACATTGGTACAAGCCACTGGAAATGATGTTTTATTTCATCTAGACTTTTGTAATACATTAACGGCAACGTATACAGGTAGCGTAACGTTTTACCAAAGCTATTTAGTTTAGATTAAGATGAAGATTGAAGTTGAAACTGAGCAACTGATTGTAAGTATTAAATTAGATTTATTGCATAAGACACTTCCTCAAGATCTTCAGACTCATATCTCTGAAGAATGTCACCGTATTAAAAAAAGCAATGCCTCCCCTTTGATTAAACTACAAAGCCTTTATGAGCTTTCAGGCAAAGTCATGCAATATGTACAACACTTTATTCCGTGTAAAAAAGGCTGTAATCAATGCTGTTTTTATCGTATTGGATTGAGTGATCTGGAAATCCAATATATTGAAGAGAAAACAGGCATAAAGTCTCAACAATCTTCGCCGGAAATAGAGGATGCCGGGGCTTTAGACGCACATGGTACACCCTGCCCGTTTCTAAGCCCCGAAGGGGCTTTTACAAATTACGAAGCCAGACCTTACATGTGCCGGCGTCACGCCACTATCAGTTTGGATAATCATTGGTGTCACCACGATCGGGTAAACATGCTTGAATTGCCCATGATTTGCTTTGAAGAACTGGACGATTTATATGAAACTATTCTGGCTGAGTGTGGCAATAATGTGCTGCATGAGATCCGAGAAGTCTTTCTTTAAGACAAGAGCCCTAAAGAGAAGAATCCTTAAGAGAAGACTCCCTGAGGAGAAGACTCCCTGAGGAGAAGACTCCCTGAGGAGAAGANTGAGGAGAAGACTCCCTGAGGAGAAGACTCCCTGAGGAGAAGACTCCCTGAGGAGAAGACTCCCTGAGGAGAAGACTCCCTGAGGAGAAGACTCCCTGAGGAGAAGACTCCCTGAGGAGAAGACTCCCTGAGGAGAAGACTCCCTGAGGAGAAGATTCCCTGAGGAGAAGACTCCCTGAGGAGAAGACTCCTTAAACGACATTCAAACGTATTTAAATAGCTCAAAATCGAATCTAAAAATGGTGTTTGCCTTTCGAGTTAAAGCAAACACCAGTGTATTATTGAAAAGTCCTGATCGGCTTTTTTCAATTTACCCTTTCATATCTTCCAGTTCGATGCCTTTGGTTTCTGTTACGAATTTGGCAACAAATGCGATAGAAATTACGGCACAAATGGCATAAATCAAATAGGCTCCACCTAAACCAATGCCGGTTAACATAATTGGGAAAGTCATAGTAATCAAAAAGTTTGCTAACCATTGGCCCAGCCCGGCAACTGCAAGACCAGCACCGCGTATTTGATTAGGGAACATTTCTGCTAACATAACCCACATTACGGGTCCCCATGACATATTAAAAAAGAACACGTATACATTGGCGGCTATCAACGCCACCGGACCTGAATCGCCCAATGCCAGGTTACCACTTTCGTCCACTGAACCACTTAAAAATACAACCACCATGGTGATTAATGATATCGACATGCCTAATGAACCCAGCATTAAGAAGGGTTTACGCCCAACTTTATCAATGAGATACATGGTGATCACGCAGGCTAAAATACTGACGCCACCACTGATGATATTGATAAGTAGTGCATCGGCTTCTGAAAAGCCAACAGCCTGCCAAAGTACAGCGCCATAATAAAATACGACGTTTATTCCAACCAATTGCTGAAATGTGGCCAGACCGATACCAATCCAGACAATTGGGCGAACTTTACTTGTCGCAGAATCTAGTAAATCTTTGAGTTTTGGTTTGTGGTCCTGATCCAGTGAGTTTTGTATATCTTCAAATTTTTGTTGCGCACTACCTTCACCGTATAGTTTTGCCAGCGTTTGCTTAGCTTTTTCATCCTGGCGACTAAAAACCAGATACCTTGGACTTTCAGGGATAAACAACAATGTGACAAAAAACAAAATTGCTGGGATAAGTTCCATCCAGAACATCCACCGCCAGGCTTCATAATCCATAAACAAAATTGCTGTGGAGGCACCTGCATAGTTTGCCAAAATGTAGTTACTGATGAATGCACAAAAAAGGCCCAGAATAATGGCAACTTGCTGCACTGTGGTCAAGGTACCTCGATATCTGGCCGGTGCGATTTCACTTATATAAGCAGGCGCTAACACTGAAGCTGCACCCACAGCTAAACCACCTATAATTCTGTACAAAATGAATTCTACAGATGCTGTGGAAATACCAGAACCCCAGGCACTGATAACAAAAAATACGGCGGCTACCAATAAAATAGAACGACGACCAAATTTATCTGCCAGGGTACCTGCAGCAAAGGCTCCAACGGCACAACCCAACAACATGCTCGCTACATTAAATCCTGTACCTACACTGTCAGAATTAAAGGCCGCTTTTAGGCCATCCACTGTGCCATTAATAACTCCGCTGTCGAAGCCAAACAAAAAGCCGCCGATGGTGGCCACACAACTGACCAATATGATCAGTAAAGTATTCTCATTGCTTTCGAGAGTCGCTTTTTTGTCCACTCTTGCACCTTTATCGTATGTTTATTGTTAGAGGATAAAATTCATTAGATCGTTTTCTAAGGATCACTAATACTCAGAAAGCGCTTACTTTAGCGTAAAATTTGTTTTTTGTTTACTTCAAATTAACAATTTCAGTCCGCTTTATCGCATTTTCTGAAATAAAATTACAAATAATAAAAATGGTCCGATGACAGCTACGGGTGTTCTGTTCTAAACTTAACGCCATTCTTGGAACGAAATCCCTAATTTGTTTTAAACTCTGTTTGAGGATCTGTTTAAAACACATTAGTACAATTCCTCAAAACCTCATTATTCAATTCATTTCAACATGCTTTAGGAGACCTTAAAATGTACAAACTTGTACTAATCCGCCACGGTGAAAGCACCTGGAACAAAGAAAATCGCTTTACCGGATGGCACGATGTTGAACTCACAGATACGGGGGTCGCTCAAGCTAAACATGCGGGTAAGTTATTAAAAGAAAACGGATTTAGTTTCGATTTGGCCTTTACGTCTGTTTTGACGCGCGCCATGAGAACCTTATGGATTGCACTGGATGAAATGAATGAGTTGTATACGCCTGTAGTTCGCCATTGGCGTTTAAACGAACGTCATTATGGTTCGTTACAAGGTTTAAACAAAGCAGAAACTGCAGCCGAACATGGTGAAGACCAGGTAAAAATCTGGCGTCGTAGCTTTGATGTTCCACCTCCGCAGGTAGACGAATCTGACGAGCGCTTTCCTGCTCATGATAAACGTTACGCAGGTATTGACCCACGTATCTTACCAAGAGCGGAAAGTTTGGCGCTGACGATTGACCGAGTATTGCCGTATTGGCACGATACTATTGTTCCGGAGATCCGTTCTGGTAAAAATCTGATCATCGCCGCTCACGGTAATAGCCTACGTGCTTTAGTCAAATATCTTGATGAAATGTCCGATGAAGCCGTATTGGAATTAAACATTCCAACAGGTGTACCACTGGTTTATGAATTGGATGAAAACCTGAAACCTATTAAGAGCAATTACCTGGGTGATCCGGAAGAAATCAAGAAAATGATGTCAGCAGTTGCTAAGCAAGGTGCTTCGAAGTAACTAAATTAGCTGTCGCTCGCCAGGGCGACAGCTATGCCAGATTATAGCGTTAGATCATAGCGTTAGATCATATTCGTTAGATCAAATTTGTTAGATCATATTCGTTAGATCATATTCGTTAGATCGTGGCGTTTCTTTGGTTCACAACAATGTGGATGAGGCTTCAGACTTTTGATCGTTGAATCAACCATTGGTTTAACATGCGATTATCGTCGGCGAGCTACGCCTCATTCTTCGGCTGACTCAACCTACAACGTTTCAATCAATAAGCTAAATCAGACCTTAAACCGGGAAAGATTACCGTCGATTTCTTCACTTAAATTGTAAAGCTCTCCGGAGCGCGCTGTTGCTTTATCAACACTGTCAGCTAATTGATCGGATGCATCCTGAATAGTGGTAGCGATTCGATTAATTTCTTCTGTTGATGTGTACTGTTCCCTGGAGGCATTTGCAATGGTTTTGGCTCGGTTTGAAATATCTTCAATCGATTCAGCAATTCGCATCAGACTTCCTGTTACCTCCTGAGCACTTTCACCCGTTTCGGCGGTCAGGGCTTTGCTGAGGTCCATGATCCTTACTGCATTTTGCGTTTGCTCCTGAAGCTCTTTGATCACGTTTTGAATCTCTCCCGTGGCTTCGTGGGTTCTTCCCGACAATGCTCTGACTTCATCGGCTACAACCGCAAAGCCACGGCCTTGCTCACCAGCACGAGCGGCTTCGATGGCTGCATTTAGTGCCAACAGATTGGTTTGCTCTGCAATCCCCTGAATGGTAGACAAGATGCTATTGATTTGCTGACCTTGTTCATCAAGACGATTGATGGTGTCTGTGGTTTCGTCAATTTGGCTAACGAGACTTTCCATACGGCGCTTGTTTTCTTCGGCATTTTTCATACCACTGGTGCCTTCTGCTGCGGCTTGTTGAGCTGCTGAGGCGGTATCAGTGGCATTGTCAGCAACATGTGATGCTGTTGCTGACATTTCGTTAATGGCAGTTGCGACCTGGCTAATCTCATTTTGCTGCACATGAATGGCATCTGTATTTCTTTCTGCGCCTTCTCTGGCTTGCGTAGCAATCGTGGTCAGATGTCCAGCGGATTTCATAGTATCTGAAACGAGATCCTGAATGATCATCACAAAATGGTTAAAGGATTTGCTCAGGCGTCCAATTTCATCATCACTATTAACGTCTAAACGTTTGGTCAGATCAGCATCTCCCTGACAAATATCAGACATGGCTTTATTCACTTTGATAAGTGGCTGCAGAAGTAGCGAAATCATAAAACCACATACGGCAATCACGGCTCCGATTGTTACGGCAGATATAAGGATATTGATCCAGGCAATTGCACCCAGACCAGACATGGCATCAGACTTTTCCAACAACAATAACAATTCCCAATCGACACCATCAATTTTATAAGTTGCGGCCAGCCAGGTATCGCCATCAATTTCAACTTCAGATGCTGTGCTTGAAAGCCTGGTGCCACCGCGCATTGCAGAAACGGGTTTACCTACTTGAGAGCGGTCTGGGTGAACTAAATATTTGCCTTCTCCATCGATCAGTGCGGCATAACCCGTTTCACCAATTTTTACACCAAGTACTTCTCTGGCTACGTCTCCTAATTCAACATCGGCGGCGACCACATCTCGACCAACTGGTTGGGCAAATGTCATCACTATTTTGTCTGAACTGGCGTCCTGGTATGGTGGGGTTACTGTTTGACGTCCAGCCTGAACTGCTTGTGTATACCAGGGGCGGGATCTGGGATCGTAATCGGCAGGTAGATTAATTGTTGGATAGGTAACCATTCGTCCATCACCTGCTCCCACATACATAACTTCAAACTTTCCAGCCAACTGTCCTTGTTGCACCGTATTTTCTATACTTATTCCCGCTTGCAATCCTTCGGCAGCACCTGAAATCATCTGGCTTTTGACACTAAACCAGGTCGCAACGAAGCGACTGGTGTTTTCACCTGTTCGAGAAATTATTTCAGAAACGCTGTCTTGCAAGCCGGAGCGCGCTTGAAAATAATTCACAAAACCATTGATGGTAACCAGCACCATTACTGCTGCACCAACACTGATCATTAGACGGGCACGAATACTCATGGATGTCATTTATGGAGTTCCAACTGTCGTTTTTTAAAATATGTTATTGTTTTTATTCTTATTCTTATTCTTATTATTTTTGTTTTCAGACTGTCTCTAATGACAGCTTAGTTACATGCAGAATAAAGAAAGCGTAAAGATATTAAAAGTAGCTATAAGAAATAATTTCAAATTAATATTGGTGAACTGGTTCAAAAAACCAGGATTTGATGACTTTACTCTACGTGTTGAAATCCTAAAAGATTCTGTTAATCAGTTATTTAAGCTAATACTCAGGTATCTGATCATGAACGTCATCGTGTAGTCATACATTACACAATTCAGTATCAAAATCAACGCTGCATGTAGGCTTTATTTCGCTTAATGTAATTGTGCATTTACATTAGCAATTCTATATCCATTGAAAACTAAGGGTTTTAAATGCTATCAAGAAGTGACTTTAAAAAAAAAGAAGAAGATCATTCATATTTGATGTATTGCAATTTAGCAAGTATTAATCCGAGTCCAGCACTAATAAGGATGCTTTTAAGAGCATAGGTATCTTTTCCCATAATTTCTCTACTTCCATTCCACGTTTAGGATTAAACCTCACTTAAATTTAAAGGTTGATTTTATGTTTGCGGATAGACGGTTGGCAGCATGCAGGTATCATTACATTGCATTTAGCATTTTATTAATGTCGGGCTGGAGCACTAATGCTCAGTCAGCACAATGTGAATTTAACGTTAAAAATGAGTGGAATGCAGGATTTACTTCTTCAATCTCGATTACCAATGATGGCAATCAGGAGATAGACGGTTGGCAGGTACAATTAGAGTACCCAGACAATACAAGTATCAATAACGCCTGGAACAGTGATGTCAGCGGTGATAATCCCTACCTATTCAGCAACAAAAATTACAATAGTCGAATTCAGCCCGGAAGCAGCGTGTCTTTTGGGTTTAATTCTCAAAAAGCCAACTCTGGACAAGCGGTCCCTGTTCCTACTGTATCCGGGATCTGTGATGTTGACTTAGTTTTAGCACCGACTGCGAATATTTCCGTCTCATCTCAATCTGGCGAATTACCGTTAACGATTACCTTTGATGGTAGCAGCTCAACATCTGAAAATAGTGAAATATCACAATTTTCCTGGAATTTTGGTGATGGTAACGTTGGCACTGGGCAGTCCATCGAACATACATTTAATGACGCTGGTGAGTTTAACGTTCAACTTGTGGTTACTAATGCTAATGGAGATTCAAGTCCGGCAGCTATTAACATAAGTGTTGCTCAACCCCAGCCTGATGATGCGTTATGTGAGTTCACTGTTCAAAATGAATGGGATTCTGGCTTCACAGGGCGGGTACGCATAACCAATGAAGCCCCCTACAATATTGATAATTGGACAATTTTACTTACGTTCCCTGATAGCACCAATATTTCCGGTTCATGGAATTCACAACTTAATGGAAGCAATCCATATACTATCAGTAACGCAAACTATAACAGTCGTATTAAGCCTGGGGAGTCAGTACAGTTTGGCTTTAATGCACAAAAAGCACAGGCAGGAAGCACCGTTTCTGTTCCTGAACTGGGTGGCATGTGTCGTGCCGATACTGATAGCGACGATCCAAGCGACGATCCAAGCGATGATCCAGGCGATGATCCAAGCGATGATCCAGACAATAATCCAAACACTGCACCAGAAGCCATTGCTTTAGCTTCACAACTGACTGGTGACGCACCATTAACTGTTAGCTTTGTAGGCACAGAATCCTCAGATCCTGATGGCGATGACATTTCTTATCTATGGTCTTTTGCAGGTGCAGGTCAATCAACACAAGCCAATCCTGAATTTACCTTTATTGAGCCCGGTACTTATAACGTGAAGTTAACTGTAACTGATGGTGAGCTGGAAAATCAATCGGACATCATCAGTATAACGGTTGAACAACCCGTTATCGCCGAGCCTCAATCCTATGAGCTCGACATTAGTAAATCGTCCCTTTGGTTTGTTTCAAGTAAAAAGCTCCATATTTTAGAAAACCATACATTTGAAGGCTTGTCTGGTGAGATAAGCTCTGATGGCGAAGCCAGTTTGATTATCGGCTTAGATTCTGTGAATACCTCTGTGGCTATTCGAAATGAGAGAATGCGCGAACACTTATTTGAAACAGATACGTTTCCTGAAGCGCAGGTCATGCTAAGCGTTGATATGACAAGCCTTCAACGCTTAGCCTCAGGCACAAGTCAGGTGATGGATGTATCGGCCTTATTAAATTTGCACGGTGTTTCTGTGCCGCTTCAAACTCAACTGCGAATATCGAAGCTGTTTAACGGCGCAATTTTGGTTAATAACCTAACGCCTGTTTTGTTATCAGCACCTGATTTTAATCTGGATTCAGGTATTGAAATGCTCAAAAGCCTGGCGGGTTTAAACGCTATTAGTTACACAGTCCCGGTTAACTTTCATCTACTGTTTGAACCTAAGCAAGATATATCGCAACAGGCGAGGCTTTCTACAAGAAATGCTTCTACAAGAGATGCTTCTACAAAAGATGTTTCTACAAAAGATGTTTCTTCAGAAGCACTCTCGACTGGAACTGTCTCTAATGAAGCGGTCTCTAATGAAGCTGTCTCTACTGAAACGGCCTCAACACCTGAGATTATAACATCAGCAGGAGCCACAAAATGAAACTGATAAAATCAAACGTTTTCGCCCTGGCGGTTTTATTGATAGCAACACCTTCCACCTATGCTGCGGTTTGTAGTTATGACGTCGTTGATGAATGGAACACGGGTTTTAAAGCTGAGATCAGCATAATTAACCAAAATGAGGTTGCATTTGATCACTGGCAACTCTCCTGGACATTACCCGATGGCAGCACCATCAACAATAGCTGGAATGCGAACTTCGATTGCAATGGCAATTCTTGTGTTGCAACACCCCCGAGCTGGCAACCCACCATCAATACCGGGCAAATTTACAAGTTTGGCTTTGTCGCTACAAAAAGTGCATCAGACACTGAACAGAATATGGTAATTCAGGGCGATGTTTGTGGTGATACGCCTGTCAGCTCAGAAACTAATGATTCAGAAACCAATGAATCAGAGCCCACAGCACAAGAATTTACTGGCTCCTGGACCTTAAACAGCAGCGATTCTGTGCTTAATTACATCTCCGTCAAAAAAGAACATACGGCTGAAATCAATTCGTTTATCGAGGCTACAGATGAAGAACCAGCGCTGCAAGGTTCAATTGACTCAGATGGCAATGCCTTGCTTAAAATTGATTTGAACGACTTATCAACAGGTGTTGATATCCGTAATGACCGATTGCAATCTATATTATTTGAAACCCTATATCTTCCTGATGTCTGGTTTAGTCTGGCACTTGAGCCTGATTATCTGACAAATCTGCAACCCGGAGTTGCTGAGATCACAACTATTGAAGGTGAATTGAGTTTACATGGCATTCGCCTCAATGTGAGCGCAGAAGTCATGGTTGTTCGCCTGTCCACCACCCGGCTTTCAGTCAGTAATATTAAACCGCTCATTATCGATAGTAGGGCATTTGATATGGATGCGGGTATAGAAGCATTGCGCGTGGTGGCCAACCTAACCTCTATCAGTGAAGCGGTTCCCGTTTATTTTAGTTTAATGTTTGATGCTGATACTCAATCGAGTGCTAGTGGCAATGCTTTGCAAATGCCCCTGGCTCCAGCGGATCCCAATAACCTGATCTCTTCATTTGACAATGCCCAGCTTGAAGCAAACCTTGACTGGCAAGACAATAGCACTAATGAAAGCCAATTTTTGGTGCGCCGTAAACCTATCGACGGCCGCTGGCAGACCATTGCAGAACTTTCACCTAATGTTAATCAGTTAAGCGAAGGCTTACCAGATGAAGGCGAATACAGCTACAAGGTTATTGCATTGCATGACGGCGTTCCGTCTCTCGCCACCAACACGACAACTGTTACAGTAACGCAGGGCAATCCTATTGTTCGTGGCCAGGAAATATTTATGGCCCAATGTGCTGGGTGTCATGGTGCTGACGGTCAAGGCTTAGGTGCCTTCCCAGCTATTAACAGCGAAAGAGATATTGAAACCCTGGTCAATACCATTGCGACAACAATGCCACTGAATAACGCAACAGCATGTGATGAGCAATGTGCTCAGGACGTTGCAGCCTTTATTGAAACATTATGGGTGGCCGAGCTAACCTGTGATACCAGCCTGACGCCAATCAGTTATGGAGCCAGACAACTTAAGATCCTAACCCGCAATGAATATCAAAACAGTGTTGAAGATCTGATTGGCATTGATTACGAAGTTGCCTCAGGTTTGTCGTCTGATAACAAAGTTGGATTCTTTTTAAATAATACTCATTCTTCCGTTGTGGCATCGTCATACAGCAACTTCCTGTTGGTTGCTGAAGACATTGCTAATTGGTCAGCGCAGCGAGATTTTTCTCCGGCACTTACCTGTGACGCTATCGACACAGATTGCGCTCACAAATTGGTCGATGAACTCGCGCCTAATGTTTTCCGCCGTGCTCTGACAGAGTCTGAACAAAACACCTGGTTAGCCATAGCAAATGGCAGTCAAAGTGGAGGCGATATCAAGCTGGGAATGACTTTGGCGTTAGAAGGCCTGTTGTCTGCACCGCAGTTTTTATACAGACATGAGTTAGGCGAACCCAATCCGGATAATCCCTCTTTGGATGCTGACGCCTTTGAATTAACGTCTTATGAAATGGCAACGTTTTTAGCTTACACCTTTACCCAAAGCACGCCAGACCAGCAATTGCTAGATGCCGCAGCAAACAACGAACTGCGTGATCCAGACAATATTTCGGCCCACGCTACCAGACTTGCTACCGGAGCAAATTCTGTCATGAATACCTTCATTGGCAGTTGGTTAGGTACAGAGGACCTGGCATTGGCGGCTAAAGATCCTGCCGTATGGCCTGGTTTTGCACAGCTTGTTCCTCATATGCAAGAAGAGCTAAACCGCACATTTGCTCATGTCATGCTTGAGCCAGACCAGTCGTTTAACAATTTGTATGCAGGTAGCTTTACCTTTCTGAATCAAACGTTAGCGCAGCATTACGGTATCGATGGCGTTACCGGAAATAACATGCAACGTGTAAATACCAGTGAGCGTGGCGGTATTCTTGCCAATGGCGCTTTTATGGCTCGTTGGGGCGAAGCAGAAGAAACCTCTCCGATCTTGCGTTCAGTTCGAGTCAGAAGACGAATGTTATGTCAGGACCAACCGGATCCGCCTGCCGGCACCTTTGAAGCTCGTGAAGCTAAACTGGCTGAATTATCAGAGTTTTTACAGGACGCAACCACGACAAACAGAGATAAGTATCACCGCCTGACTGAAGACAGCCCATGCACAAATTGTCATACCCAATATATCAATCCGCTGGGGTTTGGTATGGAGGATTTTGATACTGTCGGACGCATACGAACTGCGGATCTAAGAGGTAACACCATAAATGCCAGTGGTGAATTATATGCACCCAACAAGTACAGCGATATTGATCAGTTCTTACCGTTTTTGGGAGCGAAAGACCTGGGTAATGTACTTTCAGGTTTAACCTCTGCGCAGGAATGTTTACCGCGTCAGATGTTCCGTTTTGTAATGGGAGTCGGTCATGAAGAGATTGATGCCAGTAATCCAGAAGGCGCGGCACTTGCTGATAACGAAAAAGCCGGATACGCCTGTGAAGTTGAAGATCTTACAAGTGCCATGATGGAAGAAAGTCCCAGAGCCATGTTTGAACGCTTTGGTTCCCTGGAGTCTGTGCGTTATCGCAAAGCCTGGGACAGAGAACCAACACAACAAAACAATGCAGCAACAAATTAATTAAGCAATTTACGCGTTTAGAAAGAGGATTTATCCATGAAATCAAAGCAATTTAAATTCAATCGTCATAAATTTAACCGTCGTCATCTGCTTAAATCAATGGCAGCAAGCGGGATCTCTCAAACGTTATTGCGCACTTCACCACTGCTTGCAGGTATCCTGCATACCCGCAGTGTTGAAGCTCAGGCCAATAGCACCCCATCAAAAACGGTATCGATTTATATTCCCGGTGGCGGAATTCACTCCATGTGGGCACCGTCTGGAAGTGGAGGAAATGGCGATGGCCTGACAATGGGACCTATGTCTATGGCTTACGACTCAGTAAAAAGCGAATGCAATTTTTTATTAAATATGAACCATGGCAATGCAGGACATGGCCGGATGCCAGTTTTACTCGCAAATAGCTGGGGCGGCGACAGTTATGATGTGATTATGGGCCGGGCACTTGGCCCAACCCTGCCCTTTACCTATGTGAACTTAGGGGTACACGCTAATGGGAATGGCCATATAACAAAAGATAATCGCAACCAAATTCCATTTGAAGATAATCCCTTTACGGCTTTTAGACTGCTATTTGGCAATGTTAATGCTAACCCCAAAACATCCATTCTGGATGCCCACGCAGATGCTGCCAACGCCATTAAAAATAAACTGGCGGGCTATGAAGAACAGCGGCTTGATGATCACCTTGACGCAATATCAGACACCCAACGTCGTTTGGATGAATTATCAGGCGGGTCAACGTGTTCAATTGCACCGGATGCTTCCGAGTTCGCGATTAGTCACGATTCATTTACCCAACAGGCACATTTACAAGCAGATATTGCAGTGGCGGCACTCAGTTGTGGCATCACCAGTTCAGTGTCCATTGGTTTTGGTAATCATCAATCGCAATTTCGCATTCCTGAACTGGGTTATCAAGGCATTTACCATCAGTCTATCCATGGGGGAAGCGGCGGACAGGCAAACTATCCCCACTACACCGAAATGCGTAATCACTTAGGTAGTTTGACCGCCTATCTCATTGATAAACTAAGGCAGGCTGGAATTATTGATTCAACCATTGTTGTAGAAACAACAGATATGGGCCACGCAGATAAACACAGCGGCTCAGATGTTCCATTAATGATTGCAGGTGGCGGCAGTGCGATTAATCGTGGTGTCACAACTCAAGCTGGCAGTAGTTATAACCATTGGGACATGTTACATACAGCAGCTAAGGCATGTAATGTTGAACTGGGATTTGGTCAGGAAATACCCGGCGTTTTAACCTGAGGCTCGTGTCAAATATGCTTTCGAATATGCTTTCAAATATGCTTTCAAATTTGGTTTTGAGTGTGTTGTCGAATATGGCTATCTGAGCGGTGACTAAATGAATTCAACGTAATTTAATTCGTAAAGAAAGCTGCACTAAACCCCAGCGGATAATTTTCAAAGGGGATCTTTAAAGAAAACCTCAGATTCCGTTACAATCACGGCACTCTTTGTTTAATTTGTTGATCCCTTTGGAAATTCTTGACTCAATCATCTCAATAGCGTTGGTGCTGCTTTTCGTGATCGATCCTTTTGCCAACGTTCCTATTATTCTTTCAGTACTAAAAGACGTACCTAAAGAAAGAAAACGCAAAATTATTTTCAGAGAGATGATTATTGGTCTGGCTATCCTGTTTACGTTTTTATTTTTTGGTCAGAAATTCCTAAACCTGTTTGGACTGCAATCAGAAGCTGTCACTATTGCCGGGGGTATTATCTTATTTGTCATCGGGATCAAACTTATTTTTCCGCCGCCTAAAGGCCACAGTATTTATGGCGGCGAAGGCGAACCTTTTGTGGTCCCCATTGCAATGCCAATGATTGCAGGACCGTCAGCCCTGGCCACATTAATGGTAACAGCAGAAACCTCTTCCCTGTCCCTTCCCATGATCAGCATTGCAGTATTAATTGCATGGTTTATTACCATGTCGGTTCTCATGTCAGCACCGTTTCTTTTAAAGGTGCTTAAAGACAAAGGCTTACAAGCCCTTGAAAGATTAATGGGAATGCTGCTGCTAATTATGGCCGTTCAGATGTTTATTAATGGCGTGACCAGCCTGTTAAAACAACTTCCAAATTAATATTGCAGATGCGTTGTTTTCGACTGAAGCGTGATTGAATTGTAGGTAGAGTGCGGCGAAGAATGAGCCATCGCTCAACAGCGATGGTTGCATGATATACCAGTGGTTAACACAAAAGCTCCGTAGCGGGTGTTAGCCCATCTACAGAAGTTGCTTTTAAGAACAAATAGAACATGGGCGTAACACACGGACGTTACTATTGTGATCTGTGGTTTCATTGAAGTTTTTTTGAAATTAATAATTAAATCAATGGTTTGCACATGCTAGTCAAATCAGGTCGTTCAGCATTGATCAAAAATTAATGAAACCACCAAAATTCCCTTTTCTGTTTCCCCACCTCTTTGAAAAGGTATGGGTATCCCTCCAGCTCTCATTCAACCTAAATGGCATTAAGATTTTTAATCTTGTTATCAGGCAGACAAAACCATCTCTGTTATCCAGTTGCCACCTTCTAATGAATGAGCAACTGATAGTACTTCATAATTGCCATCGAACAAATCTGTGCAGCCATTTAGGGTGACCATGTTTTCTGGCAATACTTTTGTGGTTCCCTGGGTATTGATGTCCAGCTCAGCCGGATATCGCCCGTTTACTGTGTCTTCATCAACATGTGCAATACCGTCGAATTTCAACAAGTTTTCACCGTAATTCAGTGTTAACACTGAATCATCTTCAGCCTCATACTCTGTGTCAGCTAGCGCATTAACCACAAACAACTGCCCTTCCAGGGTGCTAATTCTTAGTTCGATAGCACAGACAGTACCGATAAAAACAGACTCATTATTGCCATCATAGCCAAGCAATAATTCCAATTCACAATCTTTAACAATGCTTATCGGAACCTTTAAATCTGACAAGGAATTTTCTTTAAACACGATACTAACAACACTTTCCTGATCTGCGTGTAATACCGCCTTAATACTTTCTACCTGAACTGTGTCAGATAAAGGTTTGCCGTTGATATTGATTTGAAATGTAGTCAGAGATTCAGTTGGCATGAAACAAGATACTTACAGAGGTTTTAACTGTTTTTCATCATAACCTGCTTCAGTGATTTTGCAGACAGTTTTTGTCTTAAATGTGTCTGGCAGCCTGAAAAGGTAAAACAAAATGGCATATGGCGAATTCCTTTCTACAATATATTTATCCGTTTAGTCTTTGCTGAATTATGTGATTGAAAATCCATATTAATACTACCTATAAAGGTTAAATATTATAAAAAGCAAACACTCTAATAACAAACGCTCTAATAACAAACGCACTAATAACAAAAAATAAGGAAAGTGAATGTCGCAAAAACAACCAATTAATGTCAGTGCAACAGTACCTAACATCAAGGCAGTTGACGTTACGCAGTCTGACATTAAAGACCCCATGCAACAACGCCGGGAAGTGCTCTATGTCTTTTCAGATGTAGTTAACAATTTTCAATTGTTTTTCCAGGACATGTTGGACAACGGCTTTGACAAAAAACGCCTGCTCACTGCCGACAACAATACTATTAGTACTGTCGCGGGACTTAATAATTATCAAACGGAGTCATTAGTGTTTAATACCCGATTTCAATATCATCCGTTTGCCATTGCCATGTGCCAAAGTACCCAGGAAGTGGTTCAGGTTTACACTACGGCTATACAGTTTAATTTACCTGTTAGGGTTCGTTCTGGTGGACATGACCATGCAGGTGAGTGCAGCGGGGACAATACTGTTTTGATCGACGTATCGGGTATTAAACCAGATGTAACCGTTGATAATAATGGCATTGCCACAATCGGTGCTGGTTATCGATTTTTCCAGTTAACACCGGTTTTAGCGGCAAAGGATCGCATGTTACCTCATGGTACTTGCGCCACTGTAGGACTAAGTGGTTTTATTCAAGGTGGCGGTTGGGGTCCCTGGACGCGAAAGCACGGTATGTGCTGTGAACATTTAAAAGGCGCAAAAGTAGTTCTGGGTGATGGCAGTGTTATCGATGTAAGCGAAACCGAGCATTCGGATATTTTATGGGCTTTACGCGGTGGTGGTGGCATGAGCTATGGCCTGGTGACCGAATGGAAAGTTGAAACTTTTGAATTACCCGATGTTATTCACCGATTCACCATTGAATGGAATACCCCAAGTGATGAAATTACTTCCTGCGGGTGCCCTACTCCATCTAAAAAGTATCCCACCATAGATATATTAGAAACCTGGGAAAATGTGATTAACACCAATGTTAACGATGGTAATAGCAGTTCTCCGCAAAGCAATTGTAAAGATGACGATAATTCAGCCAGGGCCAATGAAGACAACCTAAAACTGGTGGGCACAAACTTAAAAATTAATGCCATGAATTTTGATGGTGACTTCGATGCTATCGACATTAACAACGTTTATCATCACGCACTAATGTATGGTTATTGGGAAGGAACAAAGCAAGAACTTGAACGCTTTATCGCAAAAGCATTCAGCTCAGTTGGTGGAATGAGCGCCCAGGTGAAAATTTTTGAAGCCAACGGCAAATTACAGCAAGACCCTGCAAAAAAATATCCTGTTGACTTAATGGGCGATTGGGGACGAAATTCACTGGCAGATGTCAGTGTGTATTCAGGCAAAGGCCCAGGAAATACAGCTCTGTTAGAAGGCACACCATTTTCCCCCGATTATGATGCTCCGGCCCCTCACAAACTAAGTTCTAAACTGGTTGCTAACAAAGACACTGAAACATGGACTCGCGATAGCCGAAAACAATTAATCAAAACGTTGTCCTCTAACATGCTAAGCCCTGAGAACGAACATCTGGGATTATTTAGCTATGTAACCCTTGGAGCAATTGTTGGGCAGTTCTATCAAAATATGGGGGTAACTCAGGAAACCGCTTGTGTCGGTCCATGGAAAAATAAAAAGGAACTTGGCGTTGCCTTCCCGTATCGTCCTTGCCAGTACACAATTCAATATCAAACCTGGTGGAACGAATCCATTAAGAACAAAGTTGAATTGCAAAACAACGCCGTATATGTGGATACCAACCGTGCCATGGATTGGATTGATGTTTCACAGGCGACTCAAATACAGGGGACTTATGGCTCATTTATTAGCTTTAAGGATCCCGGCATTGCCACCAAAGTCTACTTCCAGGACAACTATGAAGCACTAATTGAAATTAAAGAAGCCTACGTAAAAGATGATTTTAATCACTTACGCACTCGTAAGACGATTATCTGATTATTGAGAGTGCATTCAACCCATATGAGACTTGTCGCTTTGGCAGTCTCGTATGGGGTGCTTTGATAAGTACCTGCATTTTTGGTTTATTCCGCTACAAAATCCCTGCTATATTTTATCGATGCAATTTCCCCTGGCAATTAGTAAACAAAACCTATGACTTCTTCTGCAACAGAATTTAACGCCACCGTTCCTACATCATCAAAACTTATAACCTGGCAAATCAATGACAGCGAGGGTAACTCTGCCACGATCTTAAATTTGGGTGCACGCCTTATCAACTGGCAAACTGCTGCGTCTAAGGGAGCAAATATTATTGTGGGATACGATGATATTGCAGACTACATGGATGACGGTGCGTATATGGGCGCGATCGCCGGACCATTTGCTAATCGCATTGCTGGAGCCAGTTTCGAAGTAGAAGGTAAAAAGTTTAATTTAGGTAAAAATGAAGGCGACAATCACTTGCATGGTGGCTCTGACGGATTGGAAAAAGTGTTTTGGCAGCTCGTGTCTTTGCGCGATGACATGATTATTTTAAGCCATCAACATCGACCTAAAGATAATCACATCGGATACCCCGGCAATATAGATTTTAAGGTGACCTATAAAATCGAGGCTGAACATGGCCTTTCTATACATGTAGAAGCAACTTCGGCTCAAACAATTCCTATCGGTCCTACAGGTCATGCATATTTTAATCTGGGCGATCACAGTGGCAACATCAATAACCATAAACT
Organism: Thalassiosira gravida; assembly: GCA_037356215.1. NCBI lineage: Eukaryota > Bacillariophyta > Thalassiosirophyceae > Thalassiosirales > Thalassiosiraceae > Thalassiosira > Thalassiosira gravida. Next base: position 11,727 of record JAZGVQ010000016.1, on the reverse strand, counting down.
ACAGATTGCAGCGAGCAGTTTTACGCCAGTAGACGAACAAAATATTCCAACGGGTGAAATCAAAAAAGTAGAAGCGCCTTATGACTTTATTGTCGCAACCGCGATTACTGGGCCTTTGGACAATAATTTTGTGCTGGATGATTTTTTCTCTGATAAAAAAGCCCTTAATAAAACTGCGGCAGTGCTAACTTATGAAAAAACAGCTTTGCGACTTGAAGTTTATACAGACTATCCAGGCATTCAGGTATATACAGCCGATCACATGAGCGCGCCATTTGTATCACGAAATGCCATTTGCATTGAGCCTCAGTACTTTCCAGATTCCCCTAACAAACCTCATTTCCCGTTCGAGTATACGTCCCCTGACAAACCGTTTAGTAAACGCATTGTATATAAAATGTCTTCCTTATAAAGTGTCGCTAATACAAAAGAGCGTCGCTTTGAGGCTCGTTTTTACAAAATGAAACGTCTTTAGACTAAATGTTTATAGATTCACATTGCAATTTGTGAAAAAATTGCCCGCGATTTGGCGTTAGTATGCTCTTCTCTTTGACAACGGCTTTAACTATGAGCAGCTTTAACTACGAGCAGCTTTAACTACGAGCAGCTTTAACTACGAGCAGCTTTGTATATACGTTCTTATAAACTGAATCACTATTGAAATGCTTTAAACTCTGAGCACTTAGTATTTACCTTAAGTGAATAATCTATTCTAATTTCTACTGAGGAACACAATGCCCCCTGCCGCAAACTTCGGTGACTCTGTTTTAGGTGAGACTCTTTCATGTGAAAGGCGTTCAAGTGAAAGCCTCTCAAAAGGGACTCTCTCTTGCGAGGATCACGACTATCTGGAAATCGTGTGCATGTTTCATTACATGATAAATGTCATGGATAAAAAGGGACAAACCTTTAAAGGCAAAGCCAGAGACGTGTTAATTAATGAAGAAAAAAATGAAGTTTTAGTTTTACAGGACATCGCTTCTGAAATGCACATTCCTACTAATGAAATCGCATCCATAAATGTACTCACCCCAAATGCCCGTTTTGAACATATAGTATTTTAAGAAACCCGTTCTCGTCAGCATTTGGCTCAGTAGCGCCCTCATCTTCTTCTGTTCTGTTTCCTGGAAATAATATATTGTGGAAAGCTATCATCCTTTTTCTATAATCAAAGTGAACTATCGTCTAAAGAACTGGTTTGTTGGTAATTACGCGTTGCGGATATCATATTCAAATTCACTTTTTAGTTGTCCTGTCCTCACAATAAAGTGAACTCTAATAATAAAGTGAACAGCATTGGAAATAGCTAAAAACGATTTAATAAAAAAGTCATTAAAATCCAGTCGAATATTTGGCGACCTGGGAGACGCATTGCTCAGCGATATCGCCTCTTTGGTAACGCTATCAATGGTAAAAGGTGGTGACTTTGTATTCCAACAAGGTGCGCCATCTGACTCAATGATTGTATTAGTAAGTGGTCGCCTGGTGGCCACTTACACAGACAATGAAGGCAACAAGAAAACCCTTGCAGATATAAGCCCTGGCAGCAGTGCCGGGGAGTTAGGCGTTATTCTTGAGCAACCCAGAACGGCCTCAGTTATTGCCATCAGAGACTCTTTCATTGCAATGTTAAGCAAGGCATCGTTTGACACGTTGTTGAGTGACCATCCTTTAGAAATAAACCGAGCCATCACCCGAACGGTCTTTGAATACAATACTCTGCTGAATAAAAAGTCCCGTATTGTCAGTGCGTCAATCATTACTTTTGTTACAACTGAGACTGCCAATAACGACAAAAAAAGCGACAAAAATAGCGACAAAAATAGCGACAAAAATAGCGACAAAAACAAAAAAAGTGCAGGCAAGCATAAAACTGAGCAACTTTGTCAGGGTTTGTGCCAGTCAATTGGCACAAATTCAAAGGTAAAGCTTATAGGGCCAGAAGAAGGAAACAGACTCTTGCGGGACAGTTCAGATGCTAATCAGGTAAGCATGATGATCAATGAACTGGAGCAGAGCTACGACTATATCATTTTTCAAATTGACAATGACGCCTCTGATTGGTCAAAATTGGCTGCCCGGCAATCAGATCAAATTGTAGTTGTAGCGGACGCCTCTCAGGAACCTAAAAACACTCATGTTCATTCAACGGTGTTTGAAGGCAATATGTTTTGGCGTATTCGTAAATCGCTGGTTTTATTGCATGATACGCAGTGTAAACAACCTGTTGTACACCAGGATTGGCAGAATTGGCATGAGACCCTGGTCTTTGACAATATCTATCCCATTCGCAAAAACGTAGAGTCGGATACCAATAGATTAAAACGCTTTTTAACCGACAGCGCGGTTGCGCTGGTGTTAGGCGGAGGTGGTGCCAGAGGGCTCGCTCATATTGGCGTAATTAAAGCCCTTGAAGAACATCATATCCCGATTGATTACGTATGCGGCAATAGCATGGGAGCATTGATCGGTGCCCAATATATATTTGATACCCCTGTAGATGAGCTTGTTAAAAACACCCAACAGTTTATTAAAGGCGGAGAAAGTGTGACGATTCCATTTTTCTCTCTTTTGGCAGGAACTCGTATTAAAAGAGATCTAAAACGGATGTTTAAAGGGGCGAATGTGGAAGCATTGTGGCGACCTTTCTTTTGTGTATCTTGCAATATTAGTCGTGCCACTATTGAGGTTCATGACAAAGGTCCGTTGTGGGAAGCGGTGCTTGCCAGTAATTCTCCAGCAGGAATTCTGCCTCCGGTAATCAAAGACGGAAACCTGTTAGTGGATGCAGCGTTATTGGATAATGTGCCGGTAGAGTCTATGCGTCAAAAACTTCGTTATGGCACATTGATTGCCATAGATGTTGATGTCAGTAATGAGATGAATGTCGCAAAGGATATGACCCGTTTTAGCAAGTTACAGCATATCAAACAGGCCTTTAAAAAAGATTCTGGCAAAACCCAACCAGGCATATTAGAACTGCTCAATCGTTCAGGTCATTTAGGCGGTTTGGCGCGCAGAAAAATAGCAAAAGAAATGGCTGATTTTTACCTACAACCACCTGTAAAAGACTTTGGTTTAATGGCTTACGGACGAGGCGATGAAATAGCTGCTACAGCCTATCAATACACAGTTGAGCAATTGCAATCATGGTCAAACATTGAAACCTTAAAAGACAAGAGTTAGTAAGTAAAACTATGACTAAATCTTTCACGCGTCCACTTTCTCTAAGTCAACAACAGATTTATTATGACCAATCGGCCTGGCCGCAAAGTAGTCATTTTAATGTCGGCGGAACTGGAAATATCATTGGTCGTTTCGATGTCGAAACATTTAATACTGCCCTGGAAAAACTTATTCAGGACAATACCGTATTAAGAACATCATTATCTGCTTCAGGTAAACAAGTCATCCATGATAAATGGGAAGAAACACTGATAGAAATAGTGGATTTAAGTGACCACGATGAAGGTGAAGAGCAAGCACGAAAACGTTGCCTACATGCGTTTGACACTACAATTCCGTTGCAAGAAGGGGTTCGTCCATGGCAATTTTTATTGATGAAGCTGGCACCAGAACACCATTTGATCATGGCCAGATTTCATCATGTGATTATGGATGGCTACAGTGTTGCACTTGCTTTTAGAGAGCTGGGCAATAATTATCGATTGATTCAAAATCAAGAGCAAAATCAAGGGCAAATACAAAAGCCAGTTCAAGATCTGAAAAAATCTGAAGACATTCCAGAATTTGACGATTTTATTAGCGCCTCTTTGGAATACAAAACCAGTAAAGCCTGGTCAAAAGACGCGAGCTGGTGGCTGGAGCAGATCCCAGTCGTTTCTGACAGCCTTTTCCCTACAAATGATATTGCCGATATAGCACCTGCCAAAGCGATTCATCAATTTAACTTTGTCGAACGTAAAAAGTATCAAGATTATAGCCATACCGCTCAACGCTATAATGCGACAACTTATCATTTGTACGGTGCAGCAATAGTTGCCTATTTCGCTAGTGTTCAGCAACGCACAGAGATAGTTATTGGCGTCCCGGTATTAAACAGAAGCGGCAAACGCTTCAAAAATACCCTTGGCATGTTTGCAGTATTATTGCCTTTGAAGATAGCCATAAGACCCGAAATGTCTATGGTAGAGCTGATGCAAAACATCGCTCGAAAACTCAAAGAGCTATATCGCCACACTCGCTTTCCGCTGCATCAAATAATGAACCAATTTGAGCAAACCAATGGCGGCGGTAACCGACTGTTTGATGTCATATTGTCTTATGAGCTGCACGATTTTAGTGTGGATTTTGGTGAGGCCAGTTTACGACGCATCCAACGTGCCTTTGCGTCGGTTACCCGTTTCCCTTTAACGTTTTGTATTTGTGAATTTCATAAAAATGACCCTATTGAGATTGCCATAGAATCAAGTTCCAGCTATTTGACTGAACAAGAAACCCAAAAACTGGGGGCACGTATTCAACATATAGTTGCGCAAATCCACGAAAACCCGGTTCAAAGCCTCAGTGAAATACAACTTGTAACACCACAAGAAGCCTTAGAATTACAACAGATTTCTCAAAACCCGTATAGCACGGGTGACAAGCAACTATCGATAAAAGAACAGCTAACGACAAACAAGCCGCTTCTTACAAACAAACTGCTCTATGAAGATAGTCAGTCTACTCTTTTGCATAAAATAGTTTATAACTGCCACACGATGCCCGAAGCCATTGCCATTAAAACAAATGAGCATCAGGTAAACTATGCACAACTGTTGGATTGCATTGAACTGTCAGCAAGTTCGCTTTTGAAACTTGGCATAAAAAAGGCGGACCCGGTCGCAGTAATTTTGGACCGTTCAATAGAAACCTTAGTATTGTATCTGGCAATTTCTCGTATTGGCGCTATCTATGTACCATTGGATCCGCATCAACCTCATACAGTGCTCAATGAGCTGGTAAACGAAAGTCATAGTCAACTGGTCATACATTCCAATACCGGGCCTTTGCATGATTGCCCAGTAAATCAAATAGAGTCAAATCAAATAGAGTCAGGCGCATTCGCCACTAAACCCAAAGCCCCCTTAACTCAACAAGAAAGGGAGCAATTACCGCCCTTCCCAAAACCACAAGATTTGCTCTATATCTTGTTTACTTCCGGTACATCCGGGCGAGCAAAAGGAGTAAAGGTTTCCCATGGCGCCCTGCACTCTCGTATCACCTGCCTGGCTAAAGAGTTTGAAACAACACCAGACGATATTGTTTTTCAGTCAATCGCATTAACGTTTGACCCGGCACATATTGAGATATATCTGCCGCTTGCTTTTGGTGGCTGCTGCGCTCTGTCTCCACCTGGTCAAATAGCACCAAGTGCAATTTTGTCGCAGGTAAATCGCTACAAGGCCACGGTAATGATTTTTGTGCCTTCGATTTTACGTAACTTTTTAGGATTGTTAAAAGACAGAGCTTCAACGTCGTTACAAAAAGTGATTTGTGGAGGTGAACAATTACCTGTGCAATTGGCTGAAGAATTGATAAAACGTTTAGATGTCAGACTGTTTAATTTTTATGGTCCCACTGAGGCCTGCATATTCGCTTCCTGGTTTGAGTATCAGGCAAACGCCTCTCATTGTGAAAGTCTATCCGTTAATAAGAGTGGAGCCGCTTCTGAGAATCTTTCCGTTTCCAAGAGTCTTTCCGTTTCCAAGAATCTTTCCGTTTCCAAGAGTCTTTCCGTTTCCAAGAGTCTTTCCGTTTACAAGAGCCAGGCTGTACCCATTGGCAGACCTGTAGCAGATACTCAACTATGGAATCTGGATCCATTTTATCGAATTTTACCTCCCGGTGTTTCAGGTGAGCTCTACATTGGAGGCAAAGGCCTGGCAGATGGGTATCTGTGCCCTGAACAAACCCAAACCAGCTTTATTGAAGATGTTTCTGTAGTAAAACGAAGCTCGAGCCGACAAAGATTATACAAAACAGGTGATAAAGTTTTTTGGAACAACTCACAGCAACTTTGCTTTGTGGGTCGTACTGACAGGCAAATAAAATTACGCGGACAGAGATTAGAACCAGACTACATTGAGCAAAAGATCAGTTCACTTAATGCAGTCTGTCTGGTGGCGATTGATGTACGAGATGAAAAACTGTGTGCCTGGGTACAACTTCATTCGCTGATGAAACAAAGCAATGATAGGGACGTTTCCTTCAATAACGGCGATCTTAGAAATCAAATCAGCGAAATTATACCTGCGCAACATATTCCCGAACATATTTTCTTTGTCTCGGAAATCCCACTTTTATCCAGTGGCAAACCGGATTACGCAAATTTGCCCTTTGAAGATGAATATCTTTCGGGCGAAGTGCCAAGAGAAGATCGTCCTGGAGAAAATGTTCTTCAAAAAGGGGCTATTAAACAAGTACATTTACAAGAGCATGATTCACAAAAAAATTTACTGAACGAGAATCGGCAGTCGCCTCTGGTGTCAGAAAAACAAAGTGCTACAAGCACAATTCAGATGATGTTAACGCAACTTTGGCAAGACATGCTGCTAAAAGATTCAATTGATATTGATTGTCGCTTTTCCAGCCTGGGCGGAGATTCGCTGAAGGCTCTCAATATGCTGGCTTATATTGATGAACAGTTCGGGAGCAAGATCACCCTTTCTTCATTTCTGCAAAATGACACCATCAGATTACTGACAAATCTCATAGACAAACAACAGAATGCAATTTGTATAAACCTGAGCGGTCATAACTCAGGTAAACGCGTGTATATTGTCGCATCAGGACATGGCGACGCATTGCGCTTTAAACGATTGGCCACCTCTTTTGGCAGCCGTGCGCATCTTATCCTGTTGCAACCCCCGACGGACCCGGGTGATCAGGAACTGCATTCCGTTCAGGATATGGCAAACCTTTATTACCAAAAAATCATCGCCGAAAATTATACCTTACCTTTTTGTATCTCAGGTTTTTCAGTTGGTGGCGTAACAGCTCTGGAAACCACTCGTGTTTGCCTGGCACATGGATTACAAGTAGATGATCTGATCATGTTAGATACCATCTATCCGGGATGGCTAATCAGACGTACACCATTATGGAAGCTTATTCTTAAATGGGGAGAGTATTGCAATAAAAAGGCATTAAGAAGCGGAAAAGTACTACCACGTAAATTGTTTACCGACAAAGGTTTGTGGAGCCAGGTCACTGCCATGCAGTCTTATGATCCTCAGCTGATGAATATCCCGGTGGTTCTGGTCATGACTACCAGCTTAGGCCGTTGGCATCGTTGGTTATTTCGTCCATGGGAAGGAATATTCAGTCAAAGTATTAGAAAGTTTACCGTTGAGGGTAACCATGGCTCGTTGTTCGACGAGTCTAAAGTGGATACCCTCAAGGATATATTAACGTCATTCTGATGGTATAATGGGTCAACCCGCTATAAGCGTAAGCATAATTCTTAATAGCATAAGCAAAATGATGATCAGCGACAGGGCAAAGATTTTCATTCTAACGGGCACAACATTGCGACCAATATGAATAAAACAATGGACATAGCGCAGCACCACATAAGACCAGGCAAACGCAAGACTTACAACATCCACAAGGCCTACTAAAAAAGTGACCGTACACAATACATAAAAAAGCAATGGTGTCTCAAACTGGTTGGCAATGTTGTTAGATACTTTAATAACGTCTTCTGTCCAGGCTTTGTTGTCCAGAGCAGTTTCTTTAGGGTTTACCTGTTTGGCTTTAACTGCTTTTATTTTTCTGCTGGCAAGCAGAAAAAATAAAGCGATGACCAGCAACATATGGACAACAACTGGCAAAAAAATCTCGATTCCGTGCATAAGTCTCTCTTTATTAATGAGCGTTAATAATAGTGGTATTCATTACGTTTTTTTCATTATGTTTTTATTAATTACGTTTTTTTTAATTATTCCGCCAGGATCTGTAATGGTTTAGATTTAAGCCAAATCGAGTCATATTCAAGGCAGAAGCGCGGAATGTAGGGACATACCACAAACCCCGCTCTTCGCAAAGAATATTGAACGATGAAGATGGCAGAGTTGGCGACAAGCTGAATAATTAGTATTTTGTTAACTGCCTTCCTGCCAGGCTTGATTGATCCAGCTTAACAGCTCCTCATCTATATCATCTACAGAGGTAAGCTTAACTCTATGGGTGCACATACTGCCAAAAGGACCAGATGTTTCTAATCGTCCTTCATGAGGTTTGTCATTAAACTTCAACCCCAAATCAATTCGGGTTTTAGTGGAGGGCTGGATAAGTGCGAATTGTCTTTTGGCTCGCATGCTTACAGCGGCTTTTTTTGGGGCCATTTGTACATTGTCGCCCAATGCCAGAATTGCCGTTTTTAGCTTTTCAAATATCGGCAGTAAAGCGTCTTTGCCTTTATATTGATTGTCCACCAGAACATAGTCGTCTTGTGAGCCGGCATCTGCTTCGCGGAATTTTAAGGAGATAAAGTTAGCAAAGCCGTGAGTAATGCCCTGCTCTTTTTTGAGAAAGTTCATGATGTCGCCATATTTTTCAAGCTTTTTTTCAGCAAGAATGGCTTTCCATTCGTCTAATGACTTACCGGTTTTTTCCGGCAGATTTTGTTCCATAACATTCCGCTATTGCGTTCGGTCGGGTATGTATTAACACTATAGACGGAAAATCAATAACAGGCCTGTTGCCCTAAAACAAAAAATAAAGGGTAACTGTTTAAGTCTTCGTCCCCCATATCTTACAAACCGCACTGTTGCTACCTAAGGCCCCCACCATCAGAGAAACCAATCCGATACCACTAAATACAATAACCGGAATTATGCCGCCCATTTCTTCTACATATTGGGCAGATACACCGGCCACGACCGCCAGAAACAAAAACAAAATACCGACAAAGATCAATGCCGTACGGTGAGAGTTTTTATAGCCTGCATCCGGCGTGCCTGTTTCGAAGAAGCGTAAAACAGGCCAGCAAATTTTGATAAGAGTTTCTTTCATTGAATGGTCTCTAATCTGATAAGGAATTGTCGTCAGATTAAAGGCATATTGAAACCGCATCCAGCTTTATTTTTCGGCTATTGCACGCCTAAGCCATAAAATTCAAAGCCTTTTAAACCAGTACGAAACAAATGAGTGTGCTTTTTATAGCCGGGGTGCTCCTGTAGTTTGCTAAAACCACTGGCGTCTTGCCATTGTACAAAGGTAATTTGATCAGGGGCATCTTTTTCCTCACTGTGTGATTCAAAGGTAGGGTTTTTTAACTTAAGAATAAACTCGCCACCTACATCGTTGAGCGCTTCTTCAATGTTAGTTAGATATTGCTGATAATCACCAGAATGTTCAGGATCGAACCAGGCAATGACGGCGGTGTAATGATACCTGGATGAAAACGTCAGGTTAATGTCTTGATTAAGTAGTGTATTAAAAATATTGAGATGTTTCCAACCAGCGGGACGCATTGCTTTAATCTCTGGCCATTGAGGATGTGACAGTAATTTTTGCTCCGCGCTTTTATCTGGCCACGAAAACAATCCAAAAATAGGCGCTTTAACATTACCAATATAAGTCTGTTTTACGTTTAAATTAAACAGATTTTGTAATCCAAACTGACGGGCTAAAGGGAAGGCTTTGGAGTAATACTCCTTTATGACCTCTTGACCGCCTGGTAGAGCCACAGGTAAAGCAATGGTTAATATCTGCCCTTTGCTTAGAGCCAACGTTTCAGTTTTCACTTCAGTTGAAGACGTAGCCGTGATATCGGCACTCTTGTTATTGAAACTCCCATTCCCGGCGCTATCCTGTGCCACAACATCAGGCAAGAGCAATAAGCAAAAAACAACAAGAATAACTTTTTTATTAACTGAGACCATGAAAGATTGCACCACTTTTACCACTCGCTTATAAATTTTAAATGATTGAAAACACGTTCAGCGTCGATTCTTTTCTACCTGGATAGAAACAATCCATAATGCAGAATATATTTTGTCGCTTCGAAGCTGATGTAAGCCAGTTTTACAAAGTCAGGCACAAAATTCTCGGATTGATTTAAAATTTCCGTGTTGCAATAATGCAACGCAGAGCTGTTAAAATCACTTTTCAGGTGGTTGAAGCCAGACATATGCACATACAAAAAGACATTGCGATTAAATCAAAGGTGAATAAGCACAAATGACTGACTGGGATGATTTTCGACTTTTTTTGGCACTTCATCGTTCAGGCTCATTAAGAGCCGCAGCAACAGAATTAGGCGTTAATCATTCGACGGTATCAAGGCGTGTATCAAAGCTCAACAGAGATTACGGCATAGAACTGTTTGACAAAACACCGGTGGGTTATCAGATAACCCAGGCCGGAGAATCCTTACTTAATACCGCGCTTACCATGGAAGAACTTTATAAAAACGCTACCCGCCAATTAAAGCAAAAGGATCCTGAGATTTCGGGTGCTATCACCCTGTCTGTACCAGAAGCCATTGCCCGCCACTTGATATTCCATGAGCTATTAGATTTTCAGCTGGAACATCCGGCAATTCAGTTAACTATTGATGCCAGCTATCAGTTTGTGAATTTGGACAATATGGAAGCTGATGTTGTTATCAGAGGTTGCGACAACCCACCTGAACACTTGCTTGGAAAACGCATTGGTGGCATGAATTTATGCTCATACGTACGCAAAGATAAATGGCAATACGAACGGGGTACTCTGCGCTGGGCCGTTGCAAACAGCACACTCACACAACAAAATTGGTCCAAAAGTACAGGTAATGCTGATGTGCCAATAGGTTGGTACATAGATGACTTTCATTTGCGCTATCAGGCAGTTATGGAAGGACGGGCAATTGCCAGAGCCCCTTGTTATATTGGCGATCAAAATAGAGAACTTCAACGCTTACCGGGAGCTGGGTTGGTGCCGCTTTATGATCTATGGGTATTAACCCATAAAGATGCTATCGAAACACCAAGAGTCAGAGTATTGATGGATTATTTATACAAAGTGCTGGAGCCAAAACGTAAGTTATTAGCGGGCTAATAAAATTCAACTTGTGACTGGCAAATAGATTTCAACTTCTGGCTGGCTCAAACTTTTCATATCTTGGCAATTGTGCGTCCATTTCGTCCCAGTTGGCTTTAGAACCAACAAAGTTATGAGACATGGGGCGTTCAGCTATTTCTGTATCGAAAATGCCCAATCGAATACGATACTTTTCTGGTTTGTCGGCATTTGAACTATAAACAGGGGAACCACATCGACTGCAAAAATGACGTTTTTTGCCTGGCTTGAATTCAAAGAAGGTTAGTGCCTTATCCGGATCCAATACTTTGAATTGAACAGCATTAATAAAGCCATTGGTCGCATAAGCTGTACCACTGTTTTTTCGGCACAAAGAGCAATGACAATGAATAATGTCGCTAATTGCACCATGCAGTTCTATATTGATGGCGCCGCAAAGGCAACTTCCTGTATACATAGGTTTTCTGTTTTTCTAATGGATTTTACAACCTAAATTATATAAAAAGTGCGGGGGCATTGCATCAGGCTTTTTCTTTTTTTGGTTTTTATTGTTTTGCCTGAATAGTTTTGCTTGAATGGTTCCGCCTGAATGGTTCCGCCTGAATGGTTTCGCCTGAATAGTTCCGCCTGAATAGTTCCGCCTGAATAGATAATTGGACTCCCCACCACCCTTTAAATCGTGGCATTCTATAAGTG
>JAZGVQ010000015.1:0-32761 GCA_037356215.1 Thalassiosira gravida | reverse complement strand
GATGACTCTTCAAAGTCAAAACGCCCTCTGTCTCAAACTATATGATGACGGACAAATCACACAAACGAACCAGAGCCTTCGGTACTCAAATCGCTCTGACATCCAACTTTATATGACGACGGACAAGATGTCAATTCCTTGAAGCGCTTTCCAAGCATCTGGGCAAAGCCCGGTATTGTCTGGTCAAGCGCCTGAAATCGCGTGTGGCCGGAAGTCGATGGCTCCGATGGGGTGGCGCAGCCCTCCATACAACAACGCACCTCTGATGTCGCACGCCAATCGAAGCATTCTGAGAAAACTGACATAGCGGAACCTGTCGCGGGGATCCTTAAGATTTCAAATACTTCTTAGTGAATGTGAATGTATAACCGTGAAACTGCAATTTCCGAGCTTTTTCCATAAGCCTCATCGGTGACACGACGTTGGGATAGGACCAAAATACGATATTTGATTTTGAGAAACTCAAAAGTTTGGTAGGAGTGCTTCGGGTTATTCAAAATAAAGCTGGGACATTTATATGACGAAACTTGGAATTGTAGCGCTTTTTCTTTTTTTGATTGCACATCCGGTATTTGCTGCGGATCCGCTGGAAGGAACTTGGCGCACATCCTTAGATGAAAACGGCTACTCGGGTGTTATTGTCGTTGCGCCTTGCGGAGACGTTTTATGTGGGCGTTTGATAACGTCCTTTGACGACAAGGGAAATGAATTCAAATCTGAATTTAATGGGAAAAACATTCTCAGCGAAACAGTCGCTGGGGAAAATGGGACCTATCGCGGCCGCGCTTTTTCACCGGATCGCCGCAAAACCTATAACTCCCGACTGCAACTCAATGGGGATGTTTTGAATGTGCGCGGATGTATTTTAGGAATTTGCCGTGATGGGGGAACCTGGGCGCGTATCAATTAGTTTCCGGAGTCCCGGCTGATAACGAGGCAAGCGTTCTGCCCACCAAAACCGAATGAATTGCTTAGAATGTGTTCCAGCGGCATGTCTCTCCCAATATCTGGAATGATATCTAGCAAAATTCTCGGATCTGGGGTTTCTACATTTATCGTCGGATATACAATTTGGTCCCTAAGCATCATTGTGCAGGCAATCGCTTCGATTATCCCCGCAGCGCTAAGCGTGTGGCCAATCATTGATTTTATTGAGCTCACCGGAATTCCGGGCAAACTAGAGCCAAAAACAGATGCGCATCCTAAGAATTCCACCAAGTCATTTTCTTGGGTCGAAGTACCGTGTGCATTCACATAGCTAATGTCAGATGGCGTGAGGCCACTTCGCGCGATGGCATGTGACATCACATGTGAAATGCGTTTGGCCTCAGGTTCATGCCGTAACCTGTGATGCCCATCTGTTGCTTCGGAAAATCCTGATATGAGTGACAGACATTCCGCTCCTCGGCGCCGCGCCGAGGAGCGGGTTTCTAGGATCAATGCTCCGGCTCCTTCGCCTGGCACAAATCCATCGCGATTGGCATCAAAAGGGCGCGACGCGGATCCTGGTGCATCATTTCGTTTGGACAAGGCTGAAAGTTTACCGAAACGAGCAAGCATTTCTGGGCTGAGTGACGAATCTGCGGCGACAACAATAGCAGCATCGGTCGAGCCGCGTTGAATTGCTTCGGTGGCCATGATTATCGCTGTGGCGCCGGTTGAGCATGCTGTGGAAACAGTTGAGGGCACGCCAATAGCCTTAACCCTCACCGCCAACCGTTCGGTTATGCCGCTGACTGCCAGCCTGTCATGCAAGTGGTGGTTTATTGGCGAAGAAGCCGCGTCGATAATACCTACCGTCGAAACTTGCGTTTCTAAGTCGAACCTATCTGACCACTCAAGTTGTACGGGGGGGAGGCCAACAACCAATTGGATCGGTTGTTCACCTACGGCCCATCCACTATGTGCAATCGCCATATCGGCAGCCATAAATGCAATTGCTTCTGTCCTTTGGCTAGGCCCTAAATCATCCAGTAAGGGTTCGTTCACCTGGGCGGCAAAAGTTGTTCTGAGCCCCGCTGTATTAAACCGCGTTATAGGGGTTACTCCAGATACACCTCTCGCAAATGCAGAGGCGTGGATTTCGGCCCCCTGCCCGAGCGCGCTGACAATTCCCATACCCGTGATAACAACATCATTATCTGATCTCAAAGCGCGCCCTGTCATTTTGGGGTCGTCAATGCTGCGACAGCAATACATCCTCGATGTCCGACGAGAGATGTTGTGAGAGCATCATAAGTTTTCGCGCCAATTGCAGAAGCTGCGATGGCAACCTGCCCTAAAAAATGCGCTTCCATGCCATGTCCGATCAAATCAGTGCTGGTAACCGGCAGCATCTGGTGGCCCCAGTTGGCCAAAGTTGTGAATTCCGTCCGTGTCAGCATGGGCAGTCCGGTTGCAGCCGACAGGACAGGATTCTGTAAATGGGGTTGTGGTAAAGCGGCAAAACAATCACCCAAAACACGTTTCACGTTCGCCCGGTCTAATTCGCAGTGCCTGCTCGCGAACGGTGAAAGAATGGCATGAATTCGAGCATTACGCGCATGTGCAAGATGTTCGGGTTCAAGCACCAAAAATATTGATTGGCTGCCAACAAGCAAACCGTTTCTGTTTGCTGCACTTACAAGATCAGGTTTGCCTATTTGCGCAAGCTTCCCAGTCGCTAGGAATAACATTCGATCGAGTCGTTCGGCATCTTGCACACCGCCAACAAGTATCCCGTCAGATTGCCCATGGGCGATACGCAACGCGGCTGTTTCAAGCGCAGATACCCCGGCTTCCTCGGCCCCCATGAAGGTTCGCGAGGCACCGCCAACGCCGAGCACGACGGCGATGTTGCCCGATAACAAGTTGGGCAACTGCGACAAAAGATACGAAGGTCGAATTTTACGAAGCATCAGATCGTTTAGGGCTGGGCCGGGTTTGTCCAACTCGTCCAGTATCGCACGATCCATGTCATCTTCGCGCGACCCTCCGTTTGTCGCCAAATGGAGATCAAGCGCCAGGCGTTCAGGTTCCGTTTCGAGCCCGGCATCTTGCAACGCTTGAGCTGCGACATGCACCCCGATTCGCTGCCAATGTTCCATCTGCCTCATATCGTTTTTGCGCGTAATGAAGCGGGTAAGGTCCACCGCAGTATGTGGTAAAATTGCAAATGGATCAAACTGCTTTGTGTCTGGAACGATTGGGTTTCCCACAATCAAAGCTGAGCACAGCGCGTTCGCGCCTTCGCCGCAAGCGGAAAGGGCGCCAATGCCGGTGATCGCAATTTTGTGCATGTCATTCGAAGCTCAAAGAACGGCGTTATTGGTCGGTTATGCAAAAACGGGTTTGGCAGAGATCAGAGCGTCTATTCTTTTGCAAAATGTAGCCATCGTGAACGTGGGTATGTCGGACAGTGTCTGTTCGTCGGTTTCTTCCACCCATTTTTCGGTTGGAATATTGATTTCGAACAATTCCTCGACCGCGAATGTCAAATCATAGAGGTCAATTGAATCAAGTCCGAGATCACGCAAAATATGGCTGTCATTGCGAATGTTGTCTCGCGGCACATCATGGCTATCTGCAATCAAATCTGCAATTTTTGAAAAAGTGTCGCTCATCAAATTTCCATTCACGATTTAAAACATGAGCAGCATCGCATACAACGCGACCTTGTCAATGAGCGCCAGAATGAGCGTTGGCCGCAAATGCAATAACCTTTCTGACAACCATCCAATGGTTTGAATGGAGCGAAAGAGCCCGAATTGGAGGTCTGCTCCGGCCTTGGCCGTACGGGTCATGCTGATCCCCATAGGTATTTCATTCACGGTCTCAAGGGATGATCGATCCCGGCTTGAGGCGGCCGTTTTTGTACTAGTCCTTGCCCCAGGAGAACAACCAGAGCTATCGAAGCGCTCTTCTGAGCACCGATCGCGTGGAACGAGAAGGTGGCGAAGTCACCTGTTTGACACAGGAAGGGCCGCTGCATTGGACGATTCAGGCGTTTGGTCGAGGCTCGATCATGATCCACGATTACAAGCGTCAGGGGACGACGAGGCTCTTCGAAAGGCTCAATGCGCTGGACGGATCGGTGATCGGGCAGAGCATGCAGCGCCGTTGGCACTAGGAGTTTATCTGTTTCCTTCATTGAATCGAACGTGACGCCCTGAGGGTAAAGCCGTCCATTTCATCCCGGCTTTTTCATTCTGGTTGAATGTAGTGGTGGGGCTCTTCGCCAAACTTTCGCGGCGCAGGCTCACGCACGGAGTGCTCCATTCGGTCGTCGACCTGCAGGTTACTACCGCCGCTAGAAATCGACGGTTCCAAATGTTGGTTTCAATCCACTAGGCCCTCGGAAAGTTCTCTAATCGATACAAATTTGTTGCGTTGCGAATGTGTGCTCGATAGCTTCGTTAAGAGAGAGAATTGGGGAGATTTAGGTGACGTCGATGTTGACCGGTGTGCATGCCAACATCTTGTGACACATGTTTAACTAACCGCGTTTCTCTTGTGCTGATTTTTTCGAGCTAACTACGGATTTTGTGAATTGTATTTTGAAATTGAGTTTACCGGAGCCGGTCCGGACGTGGCAGAAGGCCTGTTTCCCAGTGGCGGAGGGGTCTATTTCGTAAAATATTCCGGACGCTGGTTGATTGGTCGTTCAGATCAGGCAGATATTGCCTTTTTGGATGACCGCCATTGTTCTCGTAAAGCGGCATATCTCGTTGTCGATGATAGCGGCATATATTTGGAACCGATTGAGCAGGCCTCACCATCCCATGTAGATGGGCAATTGATAAGCCGGAAAACCCAACTGATCGAAGGCAGTGTCGTTGAAATCGGGAAACAAAAGTTTCGCATTCAAAAAGTTGAGACGCGCGAAGTAAGCTCAGAATTTTTAGACACAGCAGCAACGCTACAGGGCGAAAAAACCACCATCATGTCTGCCAGCGAGATGATGCAAAAGCCGGCAGGCAAAGCTCCTGCGAAAATACAAATCATCGAGAAATCGGTTTTTATTGGTCGGATACCTAACGATAGATCGGCTGGCAATGTGGCGTTGAACCATCCGACGGTTTCGAAACGGCACGCGGAAATACGCAAGCGAGACAATACATCGTATATCCGCGATAAGGGCAGTGCCAACGGAACGTTCGTGAACGGCAAGCGTATTGGTGGCGTTGTTGCTCTCAGTGAAAACGATAGCGTCAGCATCGGGCCCTTTGCATTTTACTATAGCAAATCAGCTCTGCATTCCGTGCATTTTGACGAAGCCGCCCCCGTCCTTGAAACAACGGGCCTATCAGTTGATGTAAAAGATCGATCAAACGGAAAAACGCTTCGCATTCTGGACGACGTCAATCTGAGCGTATCGCGTGGCGAATTTGTTTGCATCGTCGGGTCGAGTGGTTCCGGCAAGTCGACATTGGTCAATCTACTCTCCCGTCGCGCGGTCCCCACGGCGGGCGGCGTCAATATGAAGGGCGTCGACCTTGCCAGTAATTTTGAAGCGCTGAAGCATGATATGGCCTACGTGCCGCAAAACAACGCGCTGCACGAGTCTTTGAGTTTGCGCCAAGCACTACAATTTGCTGCTAAACTCCGTTTGCAACCTGACCTCACGGCCAAGGCCCGCGACAAAGTTGTGACAGACGCGGCCAAAGCAGTGGATTTGGATGCGCGCCTGGACATCAAAATCAAAGACTTATCAGGCGGGCAAAAGAAACGCGCAAGTCTTGCCAGTGAAATATTGGCGTCTCCGGGGGTTCTATTTCTGGATGAGGTCACCTCAGGCTTAGATGAATCGACTGACCGGGAGATCATGGCCCTAATGCGCAAACGCGCGGATGCTGGAATGACAGTCATCTGTGTGACCCATACGCTAGCCAACATTCAGGCGTTTTGTGACAAACTCGTCGTCATGGGCAAAGGCGGTATTCCTACATTCATCGGAAGTCCTCGCGAGGCCCTCGCCTTTTTTGAAGTCGAAACTCTCGGTGACATCTTCGACCAACTTGATCGCGTCGGACCTACTCAGTGGCGGGAGCGTGCAAAGCAACACTTGAAGGCATTCCAAAATATCCGATCTTCTAATCCCGGCGCAAAACAAGCCATGAATGCCGCCCCCCCAAAGGGAAGAAACAAGACCAATATTCCCAGACAACTTCTTATCCTGACCCATCGTAGTGCTTTGCTCACGCTTGCAGATACAAAGTTCATTCTCATGGCTCTCATCCAGAGTTTCATGATTGGTGCCATGTTGGGGTACGCCTATTCGGAGTTCGGAGATGCAGGTGAAGAGATAACCTCGCGCATTGCATTGCTGATGGCGCTTGGAACATCAGCGCTATGGTTAGGGACGACAAGCGCGGCGAGTAACATCGTCGGTGAAGCACTTATCTTTCAGCGCGAAAGAGACGTGAGTGTCTCCACTATCGCGTTTGTGCTTTCAAAGTTTATTGTTTCGGGTGTTTTTTCGGTTATCCAGGTTTCTCTTGTTTTGGCGCTGACAGCATTTCTCGCCGAGGACATGCCTGGCAATGACGCAGTGCAATGGGCCTTCATGGCAATGGGAGCATTGATCGGTGTTGGTATGGGACTGGCAATTTCCGCTTTCTCCAACACGCAGGAACAGGCAAATGCAATTGTACCGCTTGCCTTGATACCACAGCTGATTTTGGCCGGTGTGCTCGTGCCTGCCCTACCTGAATTAGGCGTGTGGTTCTCCAAGGTCTCAATCAGCGCGTTCTGGATGACGGAAGGCATGACGGACGTCTACATTCGTTATGCGGATACGGCCCCGGCCCAAATCAATCCATCCACAGGCCGACCGGAAGAGTTGGAAGCTGAATCAGCGTTTGCGGCAATGGCTGTTTTGGCCATTCACTTGGGTGGTTGTTTGACCGGGGCAGTAGGATTGGCGTTAAATCGTTTTGATCGGCGCAGATGACGCGCTGACGAAAAACCCTAGTTCGCTGAGCAATAAGAGAAAAAACGATGAATGACGTCTACATCACCAGTACGGGAGCCTTTCTGCCAGGTGATCCAATTTCGAATGAGGACATGATCGACTACATCGGTTTGATCGACGCGAAATCCGCCCGGTTTCGCGACTTCGTCGTGCGCCAAAACGGTATAAAAACACGTCACTACGCAATGACAACGTCACATGAATTGCTGTATTCCAACGCTGAAATGGCAGCGCGCGCTGTAACGATTGCCCTGAATGGCGCCGGATTATCCGAAACCGATCTTGAATATTTAGGGGCCGCAACAACCATGGCGGATCTCATCGTGCCGGGCCATGCAAGCGCTGTGCATGGTGAGCTCGGTGGTGGTCCAATGGAAATCGGCAGCTTCCAAAGCGTGTGTGCAGGTTCGATGATGGCCCTTAAAGCCGCGTGGCTAAATGTCAGGTGTGACGAGGCTCAAAACGCGGTGGCAGTGGGATCGGACTTGCCAAGTATTCGGTTTCGGCCAGTGGCTTACTCAGCATCCCTTGAAGTTCTGAAGTCTCCACAAGTCCGCATGTCAGCGGAGTTCTTACGGTGGACACTTTCGGACGGGGCGGGTGCCGCGCTTTTGCAAAACACACCACGCGGACCGCTTAGTTATCGGATTGACAGTATCCGAACACGGTCGTTCGCCCATTTGTTTGATACATGCATGTACGCAGGTATTGCCCCATCCCAGACTGCAGATTTAAAACAGAATTGGTCGACACATCCAAAAGGAGTGGCTGGAGCCGCAGCCGCGGGCTCGGTTATGTTGTTGCAAAATATGTCTTTGCTTAAAGAGATTTTTGACGTTTGGGCTGACGAGGTGCGTGACATCGCCCAAGAAGGTTATTTCAATCCGGACAGTGTAAATTGGTTTTTATGCCACTATTCGGCGGCATCATTACGCGATGAATTTGCCGCTAAATTGCAAGATCGGGGCATCAACATATCGATGGAAAAGTGGTGGTCAAACCTGTCTTGGCGCGGGAACACCGGTTCCGCGAGTGTATTTCTTTTGTTAAATGACTTTCTAGAAAGCGGTTTGGCAAAGCCAGGTGACAAAATTTATTGCATGGTGCCCGAAAGCGGCCGAGCTTTGATCAGCTCGGCCTTCTTAACCGTCGTTTGAATTAGGGCAGGTCATTTAACTTCATGGGATAGACAAGCGCATCCGCCCCGGTCCCTGCCCCGAGATAATCAACCCATTGATCTGTGGCTTCATTGAATCTTGCATAGAGTTCAATTTTATCGATTAGCTCGGTGATCCTAGATTGCTGCTCTGAAAGAGGCAGATCCACCCACGCCTGCTCTGTGAGAGCCATTATAGGTGAACTATACGGTAACCCATCTAGGAGTTCGGACACCGATACAGTATCGGCCAAGGTTGTATCTGCATTGCGCGCGACCTTATCTGGTCTGCGGGTCATATCCGCTGCCGCCGACAGGATCTTTGAAAACATCTGATCAGATTGCAGTATGTTTTCTTCTCCCTGTTCGGCGATGATCGTCATCGCTTCGTTCAAATCGCTCAATTGCGTTTTGGTCATGAGCAAACGGATCGACAATGGGCTTAAGCTTGGGCGCTCAAAATCTCTGTCGGCGACAAATGCTTCGAACACATCGGGTGCTTGTGTACCACTTTCGCGCCCTAGATAGGCTAGTTGCATCGTACGTCCAGCCGATTGCAAAGCAGCCGTAAAGCCATCTTCGGATTTGGGGGCTGCGTCACCCGCCTCAATGGGCATCACACCATTGCGAAAATCCAAAACTTGCTGAGTAACCGTCGTTCCGATTTTACGAGCGGACTGCCGATATAGTTCCGTGTCACCGTTTTCTACAGGCAAGTACAGAGAGTCTAAATTTTTGCGTTGTACCAATGCACGATAGGCCATCTCGGCTGCGGCGTGATCTATCTTTCCCTTCTCTGTCTTTAAATGCAAAACGGAAGTGATGGCTTGCAAACGTTCTTCTACGAGCGAATTAAGGGCACCAGCTGTCAGACCTGTTGCGCTAAAAGGGTCACTGGCTTCTCGCGGGCTCGCATCCGTCACAAGCACAATATAACGGGCACCATATTCAGACCAGTCCAGCGTTTCCATCGCATGGTCGATCCCCATAAAAGCGTCTTCGCGAAAGTTTTTACTAGTGTTTTTTGCCTCGTTCATTTTATCGATGCCGTCAAAAAACGTCTGTGCATCTCTGCCTTCTTTAAGGGTCACAAATGTTTGGACGTCATACCCCAATTTGGGCGCAGCATCTAAACTGTCGCGATACCCGACAAGACCAAAGGAAACCGCATCCTCAATGCCTTTGTCAGCAAAGCTCTGGTACACTTCTTTGAGAGCCGCCTCGGTGCCATCAATGTAGGGTTCCATCGAAATGGTTGTATCCACGACGAAAACGATCGCTGCTTTGTAATTTTTACGTTCAACGTCGGGCAAAGGGACAGGTTCTATACGCTGTTGATTGTCTGCGCCTTCTGGTCCTGCACGGGCGACTGCAACTTTGAGGACACTCAAGAATTTGCGATTTGTTTCCATTATCGCTTCTTTGGCTTCCAAGATTGGCATCACATAAAGATTGTTGCGCAAATCTGGCTTTGCGACCGGACCCAAGGCAACAACCCGCTCGCTGGTCGTGCCATTTTCCTCCGCGACCAATGCCTCGTTGCGCATTTCGGTTGCAACACGTGCCGGGTCTTCGCTTTCAATAGCTTCAAAGACGTCATCCTCATCTGCAAAGAATAGAACGCGGCCGACGTTCTCGCTGCCCTCAAATGTCGCAACGATATTTTGTTTCCAAGCGACCGACTTTGCCGCCTCAATCCAAAACAATTCCTCGCCTTTGTCGTCTGGGCCAACTTGAAGCCAATCGCCATCACGCGCATAGACAAACAATGGTTGTAGGGGCGCAAGACGCGCGCCGGCGGTACCATTCGGACCATCAAACTGAGTGGTACTGTCTCTGATCAACACACGTTGAAACAGAGTTTTTTTGCCGTCCATCAGTAGGGGATCACGCGCCAGTGCAGGCGAACAAAGGACCCCGGTCAAAGCAAGAGCCATCATAAATTGCGTTCGCATTTCAGTTCTCCAATCGCGTAACGGCGGCGCTCACACCGGTTGCACCAAGTGTCACAGCGTCTTTGTAATAGCGCAGCGCTGTGCGCGGATCTGGTTCCTTGAACGCCGATGTTTTTTCAACAAACGTTTCCGGATCGGCCATTTCGGCGATCATGACGTATGCCCGGATCCGCGTATCTGAGTCTTTGGCTTCGTCCTTTGCTATGCTCAACAACGCGCCAAATGCGCCGTTGCGAACCTCAAAGCTCTCGGAGGCTCGCTTCTCAATAGCCTCCGCCAAAGGATCGTCCGCGGCCAGGATTTCTTCAGCTTCTTCCGCCTGCTTCGTTGAGTCTCCAACCAATCCCGAGCCTGTGTCTCGTTGGGAATACATCACGCCTCCAATCACAAGGACGCCCACAGCAATGGGCGCAGCGATCAGGCCAATTTTTGAACTAGATTGCTGTTTCTCGACTTCATCAATGGCGATTTTAGTTTGCTCGCTTGGCTCAACAGGTTGGCCAATGTCAGACATAGCGCGTTCAAAAACCGGCGTGATGGGGCTGGGCCGATCATCCGGATTCGCCTTCAAAAGCGCAGACAACACACCTGCCAAAGGTGCGCCGACTTGATCTGCGGAAACAACAATATCTTCTCTGCGCGCAATGCCTGCGCGCATCCCCTCGCCTTCTCCGGGCACGGGCAAGCCTGCGATTTTCATCAAAACGAGGCCCAACGCATACGCGTCTGTGCGTGGGCTGACCTTTGCATCCGCCATACCAAATTGCTCGGGCGCGCAATAGCTGAACTTTCCGGCGAAATCGTCGCCAAGGATCGTCTTGTCCGTACCAATCGTATTCGACGCAAGGCCGAAATCGATGAGTTTAGCGGATTGGATATCACCATCTGGTACAAAAATATTATCCGGCGCGATGTCACGGTGCACGGTGCCCACCGAGGCAATCGTATCAAGCCCACCCGACAACCGGCGACCCAATTTCAAAACATCATCCGGTTCCAGCCGCGCGCCTTGCTCCACGTAGTAAGACAGTGGTTGTCCATCCAGCAATTCCATCACCAGATAAAGACGCCCGTCCTTGTCCTGCAGCGTGGTTTCATAGCGAACGACTGCTTCATGCTGAATGCTGCGCAACAAATTGGCTTCGCGTTTGAAGAGATCGATCGCCCGTTTGTTTTGCGCAAATGACGACGAGATAACCTTGATCGCAACATCATGATCCGTGGCGAGATTGCGCCCGGCAAACGTTGCACCCATACCTCCCTCGCCCATGAGCTTTGTGATTTTATAGGTGTCCTGAATGATCGTTCCAGGTTGCAAGCTTTCACTGACTACGTTCATGGGCGGCCGTCCTGTTCTTGAAGGGTCATTGCTTTAATTACTTTCATTTTGCGCGATATTACTCAGCGCAACTTCAATCTTGTCGAGGTCGGTAAAGCCTTGCGCTGCGCGATTGGCCAAGGCTTCCTCTAGGGCCGACAGGCAAAACGTACGACGCGCGCCGCCTCTTTCGACCTTGGGGGCGACAAATGATATTTGGCGGGTCAGCAGAGACAGCGAATGGTCATCCCCTAACCCTTCAACCACATTGCCGAAATCTTCCAAATCTCGGGTCGCGTTCTGCATAATGTCATCGAATTTCTGGGTTGCTTCCGCACGGGCGATCTCGACTTCATCCAAAAGCGCCTGATCCCCTGCGGCCCGGGCCTCATCTTCAATCTCATCGTAGCTCGCGAACACGTCACTCACGGCTTGTGCATTGCGCAGCCGCCCCACGGCTTGGTCACAAATATGGGTCCCGCTTTCCATCAACAGACGAATTGAACGGTTTCGTTGCGCGTTATTCTCTGCGCGCGAGGCCGCAATGTTGTCGCGCACGACGGCTAATTGTTGCAGGCTTTGCGGTGTGTCCAACTGTTCTTCCAAGGATGAAAGGACGCTGTCAATGTCCGCAGCGGCATTGACCGCGCTGCCGCCATCTGGCCGGGCAATACGGTCCAAATCCACGATCATTTGTTCAGTTTGTTCACTGGATGTAATAGCCAAGCCTGCGATCGCGAGTCTAAATCCGGTGAAACTATCGGCAAACGGGCTTTTGTTTCGGACGTTGTACGGCGGGACTTCAAACCGTGTGGCACTTGTGATCAAATTGATCGGAGTACGCGCATCGCCACCCCGTTTGATCACGCCCCCTGCCTGCCCGTGCAATCGACCATGACGCACAAGCGAAAATGGTGTATCAACGACTTCTGCAACATTTCCGAGCATATCATGTAACCCCAATGCATTTGCATTCAGCGATCCAATGATCTGAACCCGCCCCCCGGCGCTTTCCGTGCCGACATGAGCGATAAATTCTGTCTGACTGGTGCCATCAGGGATCTCAGGTCGCGGTGCCCGAAAACTGACATCGCTGACGGATAGCCCGCCGC
Source organism: Thalassiosira gravida (assembly GCA_037356215.1). Taxonomy (NCBI): domain Eukaryota; phylum Bacillariophyta; class Thalassiosirophyceae; order Thalassiosirales; family Thalassiosiraceae; genus Thalassiosira; species Thalassiosira gravida. The sequence continues at coordinate 20,268 of JAZGVQ010000015.1, read as the reverse complement.
GTGCAGCGAACTCCCATTCATCTTCCGTAGGCAGTCGCAAATAGCCCTTGGTGTTTTCAGCGGTTGGCAAACTATCGTTTGCGTCATTCAAAAGCCAAAGCGTGTATTTCTCAGCAAATTGGGCCATTTGCAGTGGGGACTTTTCAACAACCGGCGTGAAGGCGCGCGCGCGCGGAGATTTTTCCGGGCATGACTCATTCATCATCGCATCCCATTGCGCATCGGCAATCTCGTACTTCCCCAAATAAAACTGGCCTTTGGGGTTATCGCCGTCGACTCGAAATCCGCCAGAAATATAAGATCTGCGCAGCCCGTTGAGATAAGGCGCTTCGTCGCCTTCTTGGCCCAATGTAACCCGAACATCTCCAACCGTGCCTTCCGCATTTGGCGTCTGGACCGGGCGAAAAGCCATAGCTCCCCCGCACGGCATCGGCAAAACTAAATCATCCGCAAGTGGCACGGGATTAAAGTAACGCTCCGCCCAGAGGGTCTCCGCCTTGGCAACGGTCGGATGCAGGCCAAATGCTACGACGCAAATTGCCAGGCTAAGTGTTGCGTAATACTTCATCGGATTTTATTTCCCCAATTGCTAAAACCGCCCAGAGCGAAGAGGTGGTGGCCGTGATCAAACCCACTATCGCTGTACCTATGATATGCTTTGGCCCAAGCCACGCAATACGCTCGAATCCGTCCGGCGTGAAAAATTCGTTTATTAAAATAAGAGCCGGTACGACGAAAAGAAGAGTTGTGCAGACGCCGCCCAAAACAAGGATTACGCTTTGCACAATTGGTATCAGACAACGCTCTCTTGTTGATAAACCCAACAAATGCAGAAGGCTCAACGATATTCGTTGCCGTTCAACAGCACCACGCAGATTGGCCGCCATTGCCGCCCAAAAACCCGCGACCGCCAATGCAGATATCACGATAAAAAGAAGACTAAGATTGCGTTGAAAGAGCAACAGAACATTTACGTTGTCGGCACGTGGGCGCGTGCGGACACCTCGGCTTTCTAGATCGGACTCAAGCCCCTCAATATCCTTGAGCGATCTGGCATAAAGCCGGAAGCTTGCAAATGTTTCAGGCATTGACCGCGGTACGTCCCAATCATCCGCTGAAACGTTGATGTCATCGCGAAATCGTTCGATGGCCACGAGGTCCTGCAACCCTATAAACATCGCGGAACGGCTATAATTCTCAGGCGGCGCTATTCCGGCTACTTCGAGAGACCGCGTGGCGGTTTCGACTGAATTGTTAATCCGGCGGTCAATGCTCATCTCAAGAGTGTCACCGGCGGAAACTTCTAGCTCTTTGGCTAATCGCTCAGAAAGAACCACTCGGCCAACAGAGACATCTGCCGTTGTGCTGATTGGATCACCGGGTGCGGAGGGTATCAAAACCACACGCCTTGCAAGCTTGCGGGCATCAAGGTTCCGTACAATGTTAGCCTGCGCGTTGATGTTGCGTGTCGCCGGCGTCACAAACAACACATCTTCGCGGCCGCCAATCTCCTCGAAAAATTGCGCGTCATGCGTCCCGGCACCAACCGCAATGAGTTCTTTGTTGGATGGATCTTCAACCAAACGCGACAGCATTGCATCAATAGCGCCGTTCTTTAGGGCTAGGATAATCAACAGCGGCGCCAAAACACCCACAAGTGCCGCCACAAAACACGCGGCCGCCTGCCAATCATAACGCAGCTCTTTGAGCGCCAATATCACGGGCAACCTCATGCAGCACGCCTTGCATCAAAGACGCTAAACAACACACCATTTCGGACTTCTGTTCGATGCACCGCTCGATGACTGTCAGCAAAAGCCCCACGCCCCGCTTGATGGCTGGCAAGTATGACACCTGCGCGCGCTTCTTGCGCCAAAAGTGCAATGAGGCTTTCTACTTGATCAACATTGCCCGGATCCAATGCGGAGACGGGCTCGTCCAACAGCAAAATGGAAGGTCTTGCGAGAAACGCACGAGCAATCCCGACCCTTTGGCGCTGTCCAACCGAAATTTCCTTGGGCTTTCTGGTTTCTAGACCAACCAGACCTAATCCACGGAATAAGTACCCCAACCAGTCAGGGTCATATGCAATCCGCGCAACCTGGCAGGGCAGCATGATGTTTTCAACAACTGTCAGATACGGAACAAGTGCACTTGTTTGTAATACGAAACCCATTGTCTGTGGGCTTAGAACACGGCCTGCAACCGGTTCTTGATCTGCAGTATGGCGTGTGCTGGGCACCAGATTTGGTGCAATTGCGCCAGAAATTAGGCCCAAAACTGTGCTTTTCCCCGCACCACTTGGCGCGTCCAGTACAATAACTTCACCACGCCGCAATTCGAGACTATCAACGACTACGCCAAAGCTATCTGACAAGCGAACGCCAAGCGCTTGAACATCAAGCACGACCTCCTCAGAGCGTTGGGCACGTTGAGCAGCTTCCAATCCTTAGTCTCCTTTCGCCAGATTAAGCGGGACACCACCCAAGAGAATGCGGCTGCGTGTATTGATCTGCACGGCGGATTTTGCAGACAGCTTTTTACCGTCAACCGTCGTGCCATTCGTGGAGCCAAGATCGATGATATACAATTTGCGGCTACGGACTCTCAGCTCCGCATGCCTGCGGCTCAGCTTGACGTGATCCACGTCGATATCTGACCCGCCACCGCGTCCAATAACCACGCCGCGTGTCAATGCATCAGGCTCTAGCGGCACCGATTTCCCTTGGATGCTCACCCGTAACGCGACGGTTTTGCGAAAGGGTTTTGCAAACGCACTCGCAACCCGTGTCGGCGCCGGTTCTGGCATTGCAACCGGTGCGCCCGTTGTTGCCGTTGCCGTCTGGCGGCGAGAGTATAAATACCCTCCAAGGACCAGAGCCAACAGGCCCGCACCAACGAGGGACCCTAGTACCTTTGGATCACTCAACACGCTCGCCCATGACGAACACGTACTGCCGACCAAATCCGGCTTTGCAACCGTGCCCTCCAAAAAATCCCGGATTGTCTGTGCCGAGGAGGATAAAAAAGCACCATCAACATCTTCGACAGGTTTCGCCGTGTTTAAACCCACAACAATCCCGCAAGGGCTGACCAGAGGCCCGCCAGAATTCCCACCGTTGATTGCCGCGTCATGCTGCAATTGCTCCACCGAAACAGTATTGCGGCTCCATTTGCCGTTGAAGCGTTTGCCGACAATTCCACTTGTTAGGGTCGGTTCAAACCGGGCCAATTCATCGCGGCGATCTAAGAATTTATCCGCGAACCCCGGAAACCCTACCGCGTAAACTTCGTCCCCCCGTTCAATCGCATAGCTTGCCAATGACAACGCCTCAGGCTCGAAATCATGGCCTTCTTTGGGCACAATCCGCAATAATGCCATGTCGTGCTTTGTCGACGATCTCAACACTTCAGCAGAAAACCGATAGAGTTGTTTTGTACCCGCATAGACGACCTCAACGGACAATCCATCATCGATGACATGGTGATTTGTCAGGAAAAAATATGACCCCTTGGAGTCTCCTTTGCTCACGACATATCCAGAACCCGACGCCGTGCCTTCTTTCACTCGCGTCAAAACACGGCCAACAGATTGGTCCAAATGATCCGCGAGTTTTCGTTGATCTTGAGACCAACCAGCAACTGGCGCAAAACTCAGCCCAACAACGAGGCAACATATGCTAAACAGAATACGCATTTTAAAAATCAAAATTTCCCTGGGCTAAATAAATAAGCACCACTGTTAGCCCGAACAAAATTGGAAGGATAAATGGATTTTTCCAAAAGTCCCGTTCCGGAGCCTGTTCGGCGTCGACGGTCCAATCACTCTCTTCTTCGTACGGAACATCGCTCGATTCTGGCGTTGATTTGACGTCTTCCCAAGATCGTGAAGACAGCCGCTTTGCAAATTCTGCCGTATTCTGAATGCGCTGTTTTGGCATCAAACGGCACCCATGATCGATGGTCTCTAAAAGCTCCAGATCGTAAGGGTTCGCGCCGTTTTTAAATTCTGGGTTTTCCGACAAAGGAACATACGGATCGGGGTCCCCGGCGAGAACGGCCTTGGCTCGCGACATCGCGTCAGGCGGAAGTTTGTGAGTGACGAGCTGATAAAGCACAACTGAAAGCGCAAAAACATCTGTCCACGAGCCTTCCGGGAAGGCCCGATCAAATCCTGACATGCTCGGCGGTATTTGCTCAATCGCCGCAAAACTACGCGTAAAGATCATTTCCTTTTCTTCACGCTGTGACAGATGACGCGCAGCCCCGAAATCAATCAACACCGGCATACCACCACGTCTGAGCATAATATTTGCGGGCTTAACGTCTCGGTGAATCAGACTTTCGCGGTGCAAAGCATCAAGGGCCCAGCATATCGACGCCGCCAAGTCCTTTATTAGGTCTTGAGGAATGTGACCATATTGGCGGATCAAACGACGAGCCATCCGGTCAAGGCTGTCTCCTTCAATGAATTCCATTACGCAATAGGCCGTGCCGAATTTTTCAAACGCGCCCCGCACACGCACAAGTCCCTTTCGTCGCGGCAGCGTTTTAAGGATGTTCGCTTCCGTCAGGAATGCTTTGAGACCGCGATCATAAATATCCGATTGTCCCGAAGACGCCGTGACCAGCCCAAAACGGTCGCGGTTCGCAAAATCTTCGGGAAGGTATTCTTTTATTGCATATACTTGACCGCTTTGCTTGTCTTCTGCGCGGTAGGTGATCCCAAAACCACCGCGCCCGATTACGTTCCCCAACCGAAAGCCGCCTATCTCCGTTCCAGCAATCAGCGCGACGGAGGACATATCAATTTCCTTCCTCACCGGCTGATCCTTCTTTAGCGCCCTCACCTAGGGCACTCTTTTGATCAGGCGTCAGCAAAACGCCATCGTTCTGGCTTGTCGACGCTGGCGGGTTTTCAATGCCTTCGATGTCAGGCACCGCAGGCGTTTCGCGAGCCTCGTCATCAGAGGCTTCAAAATCGGGCGCATTTGGTGGGGTCGTTCCATCGGTTGGCGCATCATCGATCGTCGTACCGTCACCATCTTGAATATCGACAGGCCCGCTCGGTGCAATTGCCTCAGGCAGTGCATCTTCGACAACGGGCTCCGGTGCCTCAGACTTGAACATCCATCCGACCAGAATTCCAACGGCAAGAGCGCCTGCTACAGCACCTCCGATCAGCAGATGTTTAGACCAATTGGCCTTCTCAACCTGATCGGGTTGCATATTCCACTTTGTTCCGCTTGAAAAACCCGACAGGCCTTCGGGAGCATACTGCATAACGACAACGCTGGTGTTGTCTTGTCGTGGACGGGCACGCGTATTTACAGCCGCCAGCAAAGCTTCAGAAACCGCTGACACACCTTTTCCGATGGTGGCCTGAGCGATCCGTCCGATGTCTTTATCAGAGAGTGTTTCCAAGCCATCAGAGGCCAAAATAAGGACGTCACCCGGGTCACTTTCGATGACATTGAGATCTACAAGCTTTATCGGCGCACCCGTAAGCACCGACAGAAGTGCATTTTTCTTAGGGTGTGCCGCTGCCTCTTGTCGAGTAATTTCTCCGCGCTCGACGAGCTCAAGAAGTTCACCAAAATACGAGTGATCCGCGTTCAAGCGACGAAGCTGTCCGTGCCGCATCAGAAAAAGAACTGAATCGCCAACCGACACCCACACCAAGCGGCCAGCGGCGACCAGCACGGCAATCAGAGTGCAGCCCATGCCTTTTAGCTCAGGGTTTTTAGCAGCCTCAGCCGCAATCGCAGCGTTAGCAGCTTCAAGAGATTCTTCCAATCTACCGCGCGGGCGCATATTGGTCGACACATTCTCGAAGTGATCCTGAAAAGTCTCCAAGGCGAGATTACTAGCAATTTCCCCACCAGCATGACCGCCCATACCATCCGATAGCAACATAAGCAGGTCGCTGTTTTCGCCGTCTTCGCTTTGACGGGCTATTCGAACCGCGTCTTCCTGCTTTTCACGATCCCCAAGCAGCTGTCCTGTTGCAACGCGCTCCATCAGTCTTTAGGCGCCGGTTCGGCCTTGCCGTCTTGTGATGTCTCATCCAGATCATTCCAATCAAAGGAGCTGCCACAGAATGCCTTGAACTTTACCGTGGTCACTTTGCTCAACTCGAGGGTAGCGTCATCTTGGAGCGACAACGTATTCATCAGGATTTGACCGTTGACTCTGGCGACGTTTTTGCCGGATCCGTGACCGACAAAAAACACTCTGTCATCTTCATCATAAATAATTCTTATGTGGTCATCTGACGAAATCAGAGTATCTCCAAACGGAAGAGAGCACCGCGCTCCGGCGCCCCGGCCAACGATATTCATACCAACGCCTAACGGCGCAGCGTTTCCAAGGCCGGGGCCTTTAACTACCACAAGCCAACCAGTGATCGGGTCGCTGCTGGCATCAAAGCCAGACTTGCCTTCAAATTGATCGGCGTTACCGCGAGTGTAAATCTCGGTCTTTCCACCAGAAGGTTTTGCGGATTCGGTTAACTGTACCGTTGGCTCATCACCACCGCCGACAAACGTCTTGTCATCAAAGCCGCCAGTGTTTTGATCCGACAATCCTGTCGGCTCTCCGGAAGCACCGTCGTCAAATATCCATTTGGTTTTGTCGTTACTCATTTTTTTCTCCATAAAGTGGACTAGTGTCAGGCCGGTGTCAGCTTAGCTCTGACTTTGCCAAATGTAATTACATCGCCCAGGCCGACTGGCTCCGTGCCTTCAATTTTCTTATCGTTCACGAAGGTTCCATTCAGACTGTCCATATCCGTAATGGAAAATTTACCCTCTTTGTTTCTGTAAATTTGCGCGTGTAGTCTCGAAATGCCGTCCGCATCGACGACGACATCATTTGATGCACTGCGACCTACGCTGATACGCGTCCCAAAAACTGGCCGCCTGTCTCTCCCATCCTCAAACATCAGATAGGCACTGGGCCGAGGCGTCACCGGGGATTGAATCACCGTGGGCGTTTCGGGCTCCATCGGTTCAATGGCGGTATGATCTGGCGGTATCACATCAGCAAGATCATCGTCGTCCTCTGGGTCATCCCGTTGTCTACGCAGCGCGAAAAACAACAACCCGATTAACAATAACCCCAAAGCGCCGGCTGCGGCGTAAACAAATGTCGGCTCGTATCCGAACAACAATTCATCATCTGCGCCTTCTTCGTCGACACCCTCAGCATCCGTTTGAACCGCCGGCGTAAAGCCCACCGATACTTCTCGCGACGCGAGCTCAGGCTGCCCACGCACGGGCTCTTCTACCGTAACCGAAATGGTTGCAGCCTTCGCATCATTGCGGGGTAGAATTAACCCAGACGCCTGCGCGGAGGATCCGTATTCGGCAATAAATGCCCCCGTCACACTCCCCGCTTCATTCGGGTTGCGCAATGAAACCGTTGCCGCTTGTCCGCGCGTGCCATCCGCCAGCGTCAATAGATAAGCGATACCTTCACCTGACAATCGGGCCCCAATTGGGCGCCAATACGTGCCTAGCGACGAGATCATCGTTTCGTTTGACGCCGCAAAGGCCGCGACCTCTGCCGCTGCGACCCCGCTTTCATCATCCCCATCTGTCACCAAAATGATGTTCCGGAATAGGAAATCGTCCCGCTCTGCCAGAATTTTGACCGCATCGTTTACATAGGTGCTGATCAACGTGTTGGTCCCGCCCAAAGAGAGATTGCCAACGACCGTTTGCAACGACTCCTTATTCGACGTGAAATCTTGCAACATTTGCAGCGTTTCGTTGAACCCATAAATCGCAACCGGTTGGCCGTCGGGCATGCCGTCAACCAATTCAGCAATCAATGATCGTTCGGTTTCAAATGTCGCCCGCCGCCCGCCATTCGCCCCCGGTGACAGATCAATCAACAACAAGGTAGCAGACAGGGTCAAGCCATCTGGAAACCGTGCACTATCTTGACGGATGAATTGGAATTCTGCGTCGTTGTCGCCGACTCCATCCGATTGCAACCGCCCGATTTTATAGCCGGGCGGCACACGTAACGTGCAACTGTCTTGGGGTGCCGGGCTCGATGGGTCGCAATCCAGCAGGCTGATTCCTTCGGTCGGATATCGCGTAACGGTGTCGGTTTCCTGCGCAACTGTTGAGCTGACGCTTAACGTCATTGCGTAAAGAATTGAGGCGGCTTTTACGAGGCTGTTCACTTGGGTTTCCTAACTGGAAATCAGGAAGAAATCTGTCGCACGGTTGAGCGAATTTGGCTCAACTCCTTGCGAGCGACCGACGCATCACCACCATTTTCAACGTCCCGCAACACAGCAAGAGTTTGTTTGTCCAGCTGGTTCAGGCGCGTTGTGGCAGTCGGGTTTCCGGCAACTTTGGTCTGTGCCGCTTTGATTTCTGATCGCACGGCGGTGACCTGCCCCCGCAAAGATGCCAACACTGCAGAGTTTGAATTCTTCCGGGACTCCAACGTCGAAATCCGGCTTTCAGCCGCATTGTTGGACGCAATAAGATCCGCTGCTTCGGCTTCTTTACGTGCAACTTGGGATTTATATTCACCGCGATTCAAGTTCGTGAAATTCTCAAAAACATTGGCCTTGGCCGGGTCGGTCTCACCGGTACATCCGGCAAGAATTGCTAAGGTAATAGCGGATGTCAAAACAGCAGTGGTTTTCACAGTAATAGCCTCTCTGTAAACGTTCTAGTTCAATGGATCGCGCGCGGGCAGCCCCAAGCTTTTAGCTTGAGACTTGCTTGACCGAACCGCGCAGATTTCTCAAACGACGGCTCGTGCTATCAACCGCGCGTTTGGTTGTAGACAGTTTTTGCCCATTCGCCTTTTCCGCCGCGACCAATTCCGCTTTTTCGGTTGCTAGGTTTTTCTCGCTATCCTGCAACCGGGCCGAAATCGTTTGGCGGTTGTTGTTGATGGCACTAATACGCGCATCTACTGAGCTTTTTGTCGCCTGACCTGCCGCCAACTGGCGACGCAACGAGGAGATCTCCGAGTTCTGGCTGCGCAAAACGGCTTTCAGGTTCGCCTCAACGCCACCCAACCGGCTATCAATGCCTTTGAGCTTGGCAATTGTCTGATCTGCTTGAACTATTTCACGCTTTGCATTTGCGGCCTTATTACCGACCGATGCCCCAAAGATTGCCCCAAGGCCACCGCCAATAAGCGCTCCTTGGCCGCAACTATTATCTGTAACGGCGGCCGTTACACAGCCCGCCGCCGCACCAGCGGCCGCGCCTTGCAAAATGTTCTTTACGACAATATTACGAGTAGTCCTGTTCAGGTTGGCAACTTCCCTTTCCAGGGCCCGCTCCTCTGACGTTTTGCCAGCAGAAACAGATCGTACGGATGAACTGGATCCTGAATTTGTAAATGCATCCGTCGGAATACCAAGCTGAGCCGCCTCATCACATCCGGCCAGTACGGATGCAGAACAAAGCGCCATAACAAACAGTGAATTTCTCATAAAATACGTTGTCCCCGTTAAAATTCGTTAGTTAAAGAATCGTTTCTTAAATTGACCCTAGGATAAAAAAAAACGACGGTAAACCAAACCCTCCCTTATTTGCAGATCAATTTCCCCACAGCCTGAATCTTCCCTTTTTGCGGTGAGCTATCGGCAATTTACTCTCCCGAAGGTTGTGCGAAATACCGACGTTCTTTCGCAATTTGATCACGAAACAACGGTTTCAAGAGCGTCTTTAAGATCGCGACGATTGGAACAACGGTCAAAATGAGCGTGATTAGGAAAACAATGAAAACAAGCAATACCGAACGTCGTAAAACGGACTGCGGTGGTCCTAGCGCACGCAGGAGTTTTCCCCAAATTGAGAAGCTACGTCTGCCTGCTTTCTCGCTTTGAATGAGGTTCTCATTCACATGAACGGCGCGCTGCCCAGTGAGCATAGGCGTGTCGTCATCTTCAGGGCGGTCCTGCAACCCTGTGACAATGGCATGTCCAAATCGCTGAGCTTGCGTGATGTCTTGGTCAGACACACCAGCCCGCGGTATCAACCCGCCCAGCCATGGGCCACGCTGCCCCGTCAAAACCCAGATTGGCGTAGACAAAAACGTAGTCGCGGCGTGACTGCTGTCTGTGAGCACAATGTTATCGATTAGGGACGCCCCCAATCTGTCTAAATGCTCCTTCATGCGCTCCTGAGCCATGAGCCACATATTTCGGCATCCAATGACGGTCACAACACGACGCCCTGAAAGAAGCTTTTTGGCCATCGGCGTTTGCAAGAAAGACGACACCGGCCGGGATGGGCTCAAAAACCAAACTTGATAGCCGAGAATGATCAGATCAAACGCCGCGTCAGGCTTGGGCGTATCTGGATCAAACACCAACTCCACATCCTGCGGATCTTCGTAAACGGTCTCTGGAAATGTATTGAAGAATTGCAAAAAAGGCCACGGAAATGGGTAATCTTGACGGCTGACGATCTTGGTACGCGTGATTTCAATCCCAGCCTGTTCAATTGGGCTGCAAATGCTCTCAAGAATACGCGTGAGCTGTCCGGACTGAGAATATCCAATCGTAAGAACGCGGTAAGGAGACGGCATAACAACTTTCGATCAATAGGCAAAAAGATGAAGGCAATGATGGATCAGAATCCAATCATTTGGAACCTTTGGTTTTGACACCGGGTTCACTTTTCAAAGATGCGGATGGATTTGGTCTGTCGAATGCGCGCGACCGAAACGACCACCTGCCCGCCCAGAGCGGTCTGTTTGATTTCTAAAACTCAATCGTAATGCGCTAACAAAAACCAGACGAAAAACGGTTGCCACGTGAGCTGGCACATCAGCACGATGGTTTCTGCGCTGAGCTTAAACTCGCTTTGAGTAAAAATCGAAAATATGACTTGGCAAATGGCCGCAGGGATCAACAGCCGCGCATAAATTGGGGCTTTGAGCCGTTTGCGAAAGTCGATGTAAAAGGCGAGCGTATAAACAATATAAGCGATCAGCGCGATTGAGAACACAAAAAGAAAGGTCCCAGCCGCATCTGGTTGAATGAACGGAGCCGCTATGTACGACCCGTAATAAATGAGCGGTGACAGCACCAAGGCGATGGACGTCGCCAAATGGAATTTTGCCTTGGACACGATCAGGATCAGCGCGACAGAGATCGAGAAAAATGCACCGCTGAAAATAAAACTGAACGACGTTTCGATATTCGTCAGCGTTTTTGCTTCCTCTGTTGATCCCGATCCAAATTCACCAAGGTTTGTGAACGGGAATTCACCAAATGCCATATAATAGGAAAAATGGCTGATGTAGTGCGCAACAATTATCACCGCGATTATCATTGGAATTGGAGTTCTTTTTGTACGTGCCTGCATTCTGAAAAACCCAATCTAAAAAACATCGTTTCAAATGTGTGTGGTAAATAAAATCAAGTTTGTATTTATGATCCAAATTACCTGTCGGCAACTAAGTTTCGTTGGGACTGTTGCGTTAGTTTTCCTAAGGCGCATGATTGTCGATGCGGCGCTTTGGATCATGCGGTTTCGAAGAGCTGACTGATGAAGTGGATCTCACCGCGGACGCCTGGATTTCTGTTATGGATGTGACCGCGTTTGATTGTTCTGATCGTCTCGATTCCACTCAGTGCTGCCTTGGCTGATCTCAAAGACTGAAAGCTTTGACGATACCCAAGCAGCCGCTTCATAGCTGCATGGTCGCTCTCGATCAGGTTGTTTCGCCACTTTCTGTCGATGTGCCGGATGCTGTCAAAATGTGGATCATAGTGGTGATTGATCTCACGGATCACCCGCCGATATGAGTGGGCCTTGTCCGTTACGATCGTTACGATCGTTACCGGTCTATGTAGCCTGACGCGCTCAATCGCCTTGTTCAGAAAGGCTTTAGCTGCTTTTGCATCCCGCCGGGCAGTCGGGCGAAAGTCGATCATCTGGCCATTTGCACCAACTGCGCGCCACAGATAGCGCCACTTACCGCCGACGCGGATATAGGTCTCGTCTACGTGCCAATCGACGCTCGCCCGGCGCAGATGTTTTTCCGTTCGTTTGGTGATCTCCGGGCCAAACTTGATCACCCACCGATATACGGTCGACCGATCAACAGTGATCCCGCGCTCTGCGAGCAGATCCACCACGTCCTGATAGGAAAGCGGAAACCGCAGATACCAACGGACAGCGCACAGAATGATCTCATGCGGAAAGCGATGGTGTTTGAAAGGTGATCTACGCCGCATGCTCATCCCCAAAAAACCGAAGCTTGTCGCGTGCGGTCGATTAATGCAACAGTCCCTTTTAAATCATGACATGTGCAACAAAATTTTTATTTTATTCAGCTATCCAACCAGCAAGCAGGCAGGTCGCAATCAACGTCGAACTCAATTCTTTGAAGTTGGCCGCCAATATCGACAACAAGTGCTGATGCGGATAACCACCATTTTCCGGTATCGCCACCTTTTTCGGCGGCATCACAATTTTCCCCTAAATAATAAACGGTCCCATCCGGAACAGTAACGATGGCTCCATGCTCGTTGCATTGAACTGCGTCTTGAGCAGCGTTAGCTACCGTCACCGAGCAGATTGCCAATACTGCAATTAAAATTCGCATGCCAAGTTCCTTCGATTAATTTGTTGAAGGTTGACGTAATGCCATCGGAAAATCAACAAATCGCGATTTGATCCAGCCGCGCATAAGTGCCTGTTCTTCGGAGCCGTCTTCGCTTGAGCGTGATGGATCAGATAGGCTGCGACCTAACGTAACGCAGTAAAGCACAGCAAAGCTGTTGAATGTCTCAGCCTATGGGGCACTTTTGAGACGTTTGATCTCGCGGCCGGGAAAATCCAGAGACAAAAGGCAGCAGAAAATCTGACCACCCGCTCCCCCGTGGGGTTGTTGCACAGACCCCAGCTTGATTGATATTGGTTGCCGTCTGTTCCCTTGAGGTTGCTGTAGATGCCGCACAAATTCAACGCCGATCGTCGTGACAAGATCCCAAAGCAGAAGCATCGGGTAACGAATTGGGCTGAGTACAACGCGAGCCTCCGGCGGCGTGGCGATCTGACAGTTTGGGTTAGCGAAGAGGCGCTCACTTTCTGGACTGCGCCGCGCAGGACGACGCCTGGCGGGCAGCCTGTCTACTCTGATATCGCGATTGAAACCTGCCTGACATTGGGCGTGGTTTTCCGGCAGCCACTTCGCCAGACCCAAGGTCTAATTGGTTCGATTGCTCGGCTGTTGGGCGTTGAAATTATGGTGCCGAGTTTCTCCACGTTATCGCGCCGGGGCAAGGGCCTGACCTTGTCTGTTCAGCCGCAGGGCAACTCCCAAGCGGGAATACAGCTGGTAGTGGACAGCACAGGTTTGAAGATATCTGGTGCCGGCGAGTGGCTTGAAAAAAAGCACAAAACCAAGCGCAAACAATGCTCTTGGCGCAAACTGCACCTCGGCCTTGATCTGGTCAGCGGCGAGATCGTCTGCTCCGATTTGACCACCGATGGCGTTGGAGATCCCACCGCCTTGCCCAGGCTGTTGGATCAAGTTGACGGCCCCGTCGATCTGTTCTTGGGTGATGGTGCTTACGACGGCAATGCAACGCGAAATCTTCTGCGCGAGCGCTTCGGTCCAGAGATCGACGTCACGATACCACCTCCCAAAAACGCGGCGCTGAGCTTGAATGCGGTGCAAAATTCAACCGTCCGTGATCGTCAAATTACCAATATCGCGGCCCATGGCCGGATGGCCTGGCAGAAGACCTCGGGTTACAATCAACGGAGCCGTATCGAGACGCAGATGCGTGTACGGCAGTTACGCGATACCGACAACAACGCTTTGGATTTGGTCAAGGGGTAGGCTGTCACGATTACTGCCCGTTGCACATCCATACAAGAATTGCGGTTCACGTATCGCTCACACCAACACGGTTCTATTGAAGCGTCGAAGCCTAGTTCCGAGGCGGTAACGATACTTCTCGGTTATCGTTACCCTGAGCGGGGCAGCTGCCAAGCGGGTAGGGCGGTAACGATAATGGGATCCCCTTATCGTTACCTCGGCCTATACGTCCCGCGATTTCTGCCATTCGCTGCACCCCACATTAACTCACACACTGCGGGACAAAGCGACCATATTCGACAAAATCGCAACGGCCGCTTTTCGAATCTGCTTTCGGGATTCGACCTGCCGGAGTTAGCCTGCCTGTTGAAAAAATGGCGGCGATAGGAAACTCTGATCACCATGCAGAAGATGGGCATTGCATATCGACCATGAGATAAAACGGCTGTTGATTTTGGCATCGATAGGACAAATTTGCAGCCTGCCGCATCCATCCCGAAACAATATGACAGTAACGACCACGCACTATAGAGTGATGTCATAATGCGGGTTTAAGTATGCATGGCTATCTTGTCATCTAGGGGGAACGGCTGGGCATGATCGTGGTTGACCAACATTTATCGCATCTTTTGAACTTGCGGCTGCGCAAAGCCCAAGCTCTTTACCTTTATCTACTTTCTACCCCAGGGCGAATTTACCGAAATGAGATGATTGCAGATTTGCTTTGGCCGGAATCCAGTGCGTATAATGCGGCGCTGTCATTGCGCCAGACACTGCGGAAAATCCGTGCCGCAACCGCCTCGATCACAGATTTCAAAATCATCATGCACGCAGGTACCATCAGCGCCCCTTCCGACACGCCTGATACGTTCGACGCGGTGTTGCTGCGTTCTTTGGATCAGGCCCAATACGCCCCCGACGCTATTGCAACGGTACAAGCTTATCTGGACATTCTGGAAAAGATGTTAGGCATATCTGACCCCTTTGACAGCTGGGTCCAGTTCCTGAGAACCCAGATCCTGTTTTCGGTCGTTGAGACCCTTGAACAGGCCTATCAGAATAAGGACGCTGAAAACGCGCTCAGAATTGCGCGTTTTGTTCTCACGCTTGAACCTTATAATGAAAACGCTGTGCGTGTGATGATGGTATCAATAGCGCCGGTCTCAGCATCGCTCTGGCCTATGGCGGGCGGCAGACCACAGAACGTGGGTTTGGGATCACGACGATACTTCGCTATGTTATGGAGACCTGCGAAACAGTTGAGGACGCGTTGGACGTTTTGCACCGGGTGCCGTCACATATGTGCTACAATATATTAATCGCCGATGCCCAAGGAAACACCTCTTCAGTGGAGGTTTACGCAGGCGGTGGAGCCAATGTTCAGCCTATTCCCATTGCAACCAATCACCAGAACGATGGCACTCCGCCCGATAGGAGCGAATTTACTCAGACCTTCAAGAGATCAGGCCACCTTGCGACCCTCATCGATCTCGTGAAGGAGCCAGCCCTGCTCGTAGAAGACTTCAAAACAACACCCCTGCGCCAATCTAGGTACGCAGAAGGCTTCGGGACCCTATTTACCGCAGAATACGCACCAAAAGAACGAAACATGGTGCTGCATTGGGAGGGCCAGAAATGGAAACAATCCCTCACTGAATTTGAAGAGGGGCAACGCATAATCCGGTTCAACGAAACTACGCCGGTCTCAATCGGTCCGAATGGCATTGACTGGATCGCCGTTGGCCACGCCTATGCTGAGGGGCGGGGACCAGATTGGCAAACGTTCCTTCCGAATTGGAACGATGCCGCCTGATATCGACAACACCTCCGCCCGATCAGCTTTTCTGCCTGCAGTTTTCTTAGCTCGTACGCCTTTCTCGCGCCTCGCTGCCCGATAAGTACGTGTCTCTCAACGGTGAGATAGCGTGCATCTTGCGCGCTCTGTACATGCCATTTCCAGAATGTTCGATCTTGGTGGTTTGGGAGGTCAGTCTTAACCGACCCCTGACTCGCAAGGTATCTGCTTCTAAATGATTCCGTCAGCGTTCGCCAAGGAGGTCGTTTTCGTCGTCCTGACCCGACGCACTGTTATCAACTGGCGTTTCGCTGAGCAGGTCGCCTTCTGCGGGGCTAGAGGACGGCTCGCGTGTGGGAGGGGTGGGGGCGCGCTCAGTCTGCTGGGTCTGTATGTCTTCTGATGGGCCACCCAGCACCCGCACACCTTCAGGGAAGATCACCTCGCGCGCTTCATCGGGCATGGAGATACCTTCGACAGTCAGATCGGATTTCACAGCGCGCAGGAGGGCTGATTTCAACTTGATCGGCGAGATCATGTGTCCGTTGAACCAGTAGTAGGTGCGGATGTTTACGGTCGAGGTACCAAGTTCGTCGACCAAAACCATCGGCTCGGGATCGTGAAGTACCGCGTCATGGTCTCGCAAGGTTTTAAGTATGATATCCTGTGCATCAGCAATCCCAGCATCATAGCCAATTCCCACCAAAAACTCGCCCCGTCGGTCAGGTGATGAGGTGAAGTTCTCAATCACGTTTTTGAAAACGGTGGAGTTGGGAATATGAATTTCGTTTCCTTCTGCTGACGTTAAAAGTGTGCTCCGGGTGGTCATACTTTTCACGGTACCGCTTAACCCCGCCACGGCAATGAAGTCACCGCGCTGAAAGGGGCGACGGACACTAAGGATAAGGCTGGACAGGAAGTTTTCTGCGATGTCTCTAAAGGCAAAACCGATCACAATGCCGATTACGCCAGCGCCGCCGACCAAAGACAGCGCAAGCTGTGTCAGCCCGGCAACTTGCAGGACGACGTAAAGGCCCAAGAGAAATACTGGAAAGGCGATGGCGCGTGCCACCACTTGCCGAAGAAACGGTGATTGAATGCGGCTAGAGAGCAACCAGCGAGCTAACCGCGCCATAAGCACGGCTCCGTACCACGCGAGCGGCAAAACGAGCACCGCGAGCAACACAAGCGGCAAGACTCTGACAGCTGATTTCGCAAGGCCGTTAAGTTCGGCAAGGGCAGGCGTGAGCGACCAGACAGGGGCATCGCTTACTGCTATCCTGTTAACGACAGCAACAACGCCAGACGTTTTTTGGGCAAGTTCGCGCGCCCAAGTTCGCTGCGCTTCGGATCCCGCTAAGCCATCTAGAAAAACCACCCCTTCATCTACCACCGCAATAAGATCGCTGTACCAACCGGTCGCATCCAGGATATTTTCGATACGTCGTTTGATCGCAGTATCAGGTGCAACTGGATCTATCTCTACTTGTTGTTCTGGGGCTGAGGGGGCGTCATCGTCGGGAATTGGAACAGTCTGCGCGTAACCCGCAAGTGGGACGACAAGCGTAAGGCTCAGCACAATAGCTGCCACAAAGGGCAACACTCGAAAGGTTGGACTAGTCATGTCTTAATTCACACTCTCAAATTTTCTCGA
Organism: Thalassiosira gravida; assembly: GCA_037356215.1. Taxonomy (NCBI): domain Eukaryota; phylum Bacillariophyta; class Thalassiosirophyceae; order Thalassiosirales; family Thalassiosiraceae; genus Thalassiosira; species Thalassiosira gravida. The sequence continues at coordinate 2,998 of JAZGVQ010000015.1, read as the reverse complement.
CGAGATGTCGCGGTAAACGTATCTCACGAAAGATTGCAGTGGCAAACGCATCTGAGGGCGGAATTGTTCCTCGCAGTACTCGCTTCAGAAACGGACGGCAATTTGCAGGTCACTTGCGCGATGGAATTCGCGAGCGGCCCTTGGTCTCGGGTCACACCAAAAATTTTGAAGGAAGCACCGACTAAAAGGCTTTTGGGTTCTATCAATTTGTGCGCGGAGGTATTGTCCAACGTTGCGCAGTTAACGACTACCGAGTGCAGCATTGGTGTAATCGTCGTTGTGGACGTTTGGCGCAACAGAATGGGATCTGTTGGGTAACGCATTTACGGCGTGACCAGCGCGCCCTTTGGAAGCTGCTTTTCATCAGATTTATACAATTGAAGATTATGCCAATCAAATAGAGACCAATGGAAAAATTCCCATCACTAGTTGATCGCTCTTCACGCTTTACTTAGAAGAGTCTTGGCGCGTCCGTTCAATTTCTGACGTGTGGCTTGGAAGTGGTGTCCCGCGCAAGAATGCCGCCTAGGTGTCGTTTAAGTTGTTGCCGTATGCAGAGCACTATCTAGTTGTCAAATTTGGTAGATATTCACCGTGCGGGGATGCCTCCAAACGCAAAATAAATTTTCGCACACGACTGCTGCCCCTCGCCCTATCGCGCCGCGTTCGAGAGCGGATAGACGGAATACGGCAACCCGGGCAACTTTTTCGCTTCTGGGACGTTGTGTAATTAGGGCACAGGTCCTGCGGAGTAAGAAATGCAGAGAAATATTGCCCACCGGGCGTTGCTGAAAGCGGAACGTTTTATAGATCGCTTCAAGCTGAACGCTTCGACGCGACGCTTCGTTGATCCATACATCGGTTATGCGACACCTTCACATTTTATTGCGCGTGGCCGTGTTTTGTCGCGTCGTCGCGCGTCTGTACCGCGCCCTAATCAATCCCGGTTAGCTAATCTGCGCGACATGATACGGTTGTTTATGACGGATGAGGCAGCGGATGTAGAGGTTCGTGCGGAAGAGCTCAGGACGGTCACAGATGACGAAGGCTATTTTCAGCTGGCCTTTCCAAAGTCAGCAGAAACAGGTTGGATTGCTCAAAAGGTGATGGTTGATGGGGCAGAAGGGGTCGCAGATTGTCCGATCTTCATCCCGCGCGCGGACGCGCGTTATTTGGTCATCTCAGACATTGATGACACTGTGCTTAAAACAGATGCATATTCCTTGATGCGTAACCTCTTTACGTCTTTGACAGGCAATGTGTTGACGCGTGAAATCTTTCCAGATGCTGTGGCGCTGATGCGTCGATTGTCGACAGCGGGGCAAAACCCAGTCTTTTACGTTAGTTCGTCACCGTGGAACTTACATGCTTTTTTGAACGATGTTTTTGAACGCTCCGATCTGACGAGGGGACCTATGTTCTTGCGAGACCTCGGTCTGGATGAAACCAAGTTTATCACGGATGGCCATGGCAACCACAAAGGCCTGAGCATTGATAAAATATTGGAAGCCAACCCGGGCCTTGCCGCTGTTCTGATCGGTGACACAGGACAAGAAGATGCAAATATTTACCGTGCGGCTGCCGAGCGGAATCCGGACCGGATTGCAGCCGTGGTTCTACGTCATGCGGACCCAAATCCGTCCACAGACGAACTCAAGAACTTGGAGCGTTTGCGGGTGATGCCCGTACCCGTTTTCATTACTGAAAACTTCGAAGAAATTGAGCACCAGCTGTTGTCAGAACTGGCGCAAGTCGAGACCTTAGATAAAATGGAGCTGAAAGACCAATGAGACATTTTTTGATGGCTGGAATGATTGCTTTAGCGGCCCCTGTTAGCGCAGATACTGTGGGCAAGGTCGACGTGGATTGGCTTGGGAATGACATCGTCGTCGAAGCCTTTGGTGATCCCGAAGTGCAAGGCGTCACATGCCACGTAACTTATTTCGAGCGGGGAATTATCGATAGGCTGCAAAAGGGAAATTGGTTTGAAGATCCCTCGAATTCGTCGATCTCCTGCCGACAGACTGGCGCGATTGAAATAGGTGACATCGATCGCGGCCGTGAAGGGGAATCGGTATTCTCGGAGCGGCGCTCAGTGATTTGGAAATCGTTGAAGGTTACGCGGATCTTCGACGAGGAGCGGCAAACGCTAATCTATCTGGCCCATGCGCGGGACGTGCAGAACGGGTCGGCGAAAATGTCGCTCTCCACCGTGCCGCTTTATACGCGTCCATAAAAATTGCCACCAAGACGGTGTGTGCGAGATGTGCTGGACCAGTCCGCGGCAAAAGTGGACTCCGAGCCAATGTAACCTTAACCCACGTTAGTCAGATTCTCTTGTGCTCCTTTATGCAGCTATAGCGGACATATCCTTTGAAGGGCCGGTCGGTTGCAAATTATCTTGTGATCGATGGAGTCTGGGTTGGTATTGAAGGAACTTTGGGTCCTTGTTTTGATGTGGGCAACGCTCGACCTTCTGCGCGAGTTGCTGACTAGTTTAGAAATCCGACAATGATCGATCCATCTGTAAATGGGCGCAGCGTAATTCAAGGTGGTCTGACGGTGGTTATCTTTGGAGGATATGTCATCTTATATCTCAATAGTGGGTTCTCTCGCTCGCTACGCATGATGTCGCACGCAGTGATAAAAAGACGGCGGAAAACACGGAAACCGTGCGCACAGAAATTCTCATTTTGTGTCCCTCTTACCAATCACTTTTTGACTTAGCGATGCATCCGTTAGTGCTAGGATAGGACAACAAAACGTTCCAATTCACGCAGCTCAATCAACCTCTTGTTCTTCCAGTATGCCAATACCCATTTTGCGAAAATTAGCAGTCATTCACAACAGTACTGGGTCGCGCAGAGGTTTCCATCCGAATTAGCGCACCCAAAGTAGCTCCAATGAGACCTGTATCCCGTCACGGCCTTTGAGACAGAGCGGCAGTTTTGCTTAGCGAGAGTTTTCGGTTCATCGTAATCCTTGAAAGGATGCGAGA
>JAZGVQ010000014.1:0-32318 GCA_037356215.1 Thalassiosira gravida | reverse complement strand
CGGTAGCGAATGACGACACATCTTCTTTGCGAGTAGGAACGAATGCCACCGCTTGGCTGTGTTCAAGCGGTGGCGCAAATTTGCCAGACAATACACGTCCTTTAGACTCTTGTCACGGTTTTGAAAATACATCGGTCAGTGACTTAAGCTCTTATACAAAGATAAATAATGGTGTCTCTACACTGGTAGTTACTACCGGTAAAAATCAACGTTCTACTATAGGTGTAACTGTTTGGGACGGCTCATTCAACAGCACTGTTATTGATTTTAAAGCGGGCGGATATAAACTCGCAAGTGACGCGTCGGCACTCAATAATAAGGTTTCTTCGATGCGCGTGGCACCAGGTTTTGAAGCCTTAGCATGCTCTGAAGAGCCTTCATCTAACGTCAATAGTTCAGCAACATGTACCTTATTTGCCGAAGGTGAGCACGATACTGCTTCTTTACAAAAATACAACTTAAATAACGCTATAAGTTGGTTGTCGGTTGTTCGCAAAGAAACTAACCCATCACGTATTGGTCAATTTGGTGACGTTGAGAATTGGCTTGCAGAAGCTATTCATCAATATTTATTAATTGATGGAAGAGTTATGTATAGCTCAAATATTGCTGACGATGGAGTGCCTTCCACGGGTGAATATGGTATTTGGGATCCTGTAACCAATACTCACGTTTGGGAGAGTACCTTTGCGCCCGGTTCAAACCTATTTTGTGGCGCCTATGTTCATTTACCCAATGGTAACCTCTTTGGTGTCGCTGCGGGTGGTGGTGGCGCCACCGTTACTACAACCGTAGAGTATGACGTCACTACGGGCCAGTGGACTTTAGCACCTTCAATGATTTGGGCTCGTTATTATCCAACGGCCTCCTTGACTCAAACAGGTGACGTTTTAGTCACTGGCGGTAACGATGTATTTGGCCGCGTGTACGGTGAAGGGCGCATAGCCGTTACTATCCCTGAAATATATGAAAATGGAGAATGGCGCGAACTGCCTGGTGCAGAAATTCCATTTAGTAACTTACGGGGTGCAACTAACGACTCCTCATATTGGCCTTGGGTGCAGGCCGCGCCCAATGGCGAAATGTTTATGTCTGGCCCTGATCTAACCATGCGCTGGATCAATGTAGAAGGTGAAGGTTCAAATACGGAACTCGGTAATCGCGATAACGAGATCAGAACTTACGGAAGCTATGCTACTTATGATATTGGCAAACAAATCATCGGCGGCGGCGGAGACTCACTTGCAAGCACATACACCATTGACTTTAACTCTGAAGTACCTACCGTTACTCGTAACGCAGATTTCAATATCGGGCGTCGTCAGTTCAACATGACGGTGCTTGCTGACGGCAGTGTGTTTGTAAACGGCGGTAATTCAGATGGTCATGAAATTCAAAGTAGAGTACAACGAGAAGTTATCTATAACTCTGAATTGTGGGATGCAGAAACTCAAGAATGGCGCGTTGGTCATGACGCACAAAAAGATCGTCAATATCATAGCTCCTCAATGTTGCTGCCCGATGGTCGCGTAACTACCGCTGGACAATGGGCTTATACGAAACATAAAAATGCTGAAATTTATTCTCCTCCTTATCTATTCAATACAGACGGCTCACTCGCAGAACGACCGACGATTGAAGAAGTATCATCGAAATGGAACTATAACCAAGAAATTTCAATAGCTTACGGAAATACAAGGGTTGTTTCTGCGCATTTGATCAAACTTGGAGCAGTGACACATGCGACGAATTTTGAGCAACGGTTGGTACCTTTAGAACTAACTCAAAACAATGGTGATGAGATTACTATTAACGCTCCTTCAAGTGGTAATTTTGCACCGCCTGGACACTATATGCTTTTCTTGATGGATGAACATGGCGTTCCTTCGGTAGCTGAAATAGTTCAAATTGGTGTGGGTTCTGACACAGTCATATTTTATGATGCAGATAATTTTGCAGGAAGCTCCTGGAGTATATCAGTCGGTGAATATAACTTCCCCGCTATCCGCGACTCTATCGTTGGAAATGATCGGATTTCATCGATATTTATTCCTGAGGGACTTGCTGTTGAAGCCTGTAAACACGGTGGATTTAATATTTGCCAAACGTTCACATCATCTATGTCGTCGCTAAATAGCTATGGTTTAGACAATCAAATTTCATCGATACGAATAGTAAAAATGATAGACGACCCGCTCTTTATTAATAACACTAATGAAGAGATTTCTTATAGTGGTAATTGGCAACTCAGCAGTAATCGTGGCATTGGCGACTACGAAGAAGATTTGCAATATACACGTAGCAATGGCGACTATTTTGAATATGAGTTTGCTGCTAGTGGAATTAACGTATACATGCCTGTTTATAATGCAGGAGGCGATATTGAAGTCTTTATAGATGGCGTAAGCCAAGGCGTTATAAACGTACATAACCCTGTACGGAGGTCGTCTGAAAACGCACAGCAAAAGGTATTTGAAATTAGAAACTTGCCTTTACGCAAGCACACTATAAAAATGGTTAAATTAAATGGACCATATATGCAGTTGGATCGATTAGAACTTCTGTATTAACGGTCAAGTCAAAAAAAGCCATGCTTTTCTTTAAGAGATTTGCATGGCTTTTTTCGTTTGGGATGGTGTTATTTTATTTGATACCATGATATTTAACGATGCGTTCTCAATTCGATCGTTGCCATCTATAAATACGTGGTAAACCGATGTTGTTAACAGTTGTTATCTACCACAGTAAACGTAGGCGTATCGCCCTCAGTAGCTGCGTTGGTGTATTCGAACAAACATACTTCACCCTTCAATAAACTAGTGCGGGACCGCTGGTTAAGGTAAAGGTTGCCGATTCTAATGAACCCTGAACTCTCGGTATTCTTAGATGACACTTGTTTAGACAAATTGCGTAATTGGGTATTTATCCGTGCCAATAAAACCTTCGCTCTAACAGGCTTGCTCAAGTAGTCATCGGCCCCAATTTCCAAGCCATATATTTCATCACTTTCTTCATCTTTAAGTTGATGAGAAACTGCCTCACCACTTTGCCATTACGTTTGTAGTTTGGGAAGGGAGGCGGCCATTCCATTAGCCTGTGGAACGGTCTTTCACGCAATGATTTTCTATCTGCAAGATCAGTAGACTAAAACGAAGATCACTTGCACACTGAGATGCCAAAATGTGGTAAGGAAACCATTGCTAGCAACTCACACACATACCTATCAACGGCACCGGCCCGAGCAGACATTGCTGTATCAATGAGTCGAACGTCACTATCCTGAATTTCTGGAGCAGCTCTCACATCAAGGGAAGTCGCTGCCAAAGCACGTAGAAAAAGAGTTTGAGGCATTTCTAAGATGTGGCCGTCTTGAACATGGATTTCTTCGCGTAGTTTGTGACGACTGCAAACACGAGAAACGGGTAGCGTTTAGCTGCAAGAAACGGGGAGTTTGCCCAAGTTGCGGTGCAAGACGCATGGCTGAAAGTGCCAAATTTTTGGTTGATGACGTTTTAGGTGGTCACCCAATTAGACAGTGGGTCTTAAGCTTACCCATCCCACTTCGTCTATTGCTTGCTAGGTACCCCAAACATTTAAGCAAAATCATGCAAATCATTCACCGCGCTATTGCAACAGATATTATTCATCGAGCAGAGCATCTAAAGAAACAGGCCAAAACAGGGGCAGTGACTTATATTCAACGCTTTGGAAGCGCATTGAATCTAAATATCCACTTCCACATGCTGTTTCTAGAAGGCGTGATCACGCAAGAGCGAGGGTGTACAAATTTCAAACGAGTTAAAGCCCCCAACCATAGCAATATGGAGTGCCTTGTTCATACTATCAGCCATCGAATTGCACAGTATCTGGAAAAATCAGGCTTGATTGATATGGACAATTAGCTCAAATAGGCGGTTTTAGTCTGCATGCTGGGGTGTACGCCGACACCCATCAAACAGATAAGCTAGAACGGTTGTGCCGATATATAGCAAGACCTGCGGTCAGCGAACAACGACTGAGTCTTACTGACTCATAAAACGTGCGATATGAACTCAAGACACCTTATAGAAATGGCACTACGCACGTGTTCTTCTCTCCGCTTGATTTTATCAGCAAACTAGCTGCGTTGGTGCCGCCACCTCGATTGAACCTGACCCGTTTTTACGGCGTGTTCGCACCAAACAGTCATGTACGAGCAGAAGTCACCGCATCTCAGCGTGGTAAGCAAAGCCCTCGCTTAGCAGAACATCTCAAAGGTTCAGATAAGCCATACCATGCACGCAGCATGAACTGGGCCCAGCGACTAAAGAGAGTGTTCAATATTGACATTACAATTTGCGAGGCGTGGGCAAAGACTGATGTCAAAATAATCGCATGCATTACACACCCTGCCATCATCACAAAGATATTAATGCATTTGGATAAGAATGACTCTCCCATTACGGCCAACACATGCAGGGCTCCACCGCTAAATACATCAGCACAACCCACGCCAACTAGCGACTACGTCATCCAACGAAACTTTGATTTTGGCGCTTAAAAGCACTAGCGAAAATCCTTGCTTAAACAAATAAAACGTTTAGGCAAGGATTTTCCTTTCCTATAATTCACCTTTCAGTACCAAAGCCTAGATGACTCTCCTGTTCAAAGCGCATCAACTTCAATACTTTCTGTCAAACCTTAAATTGAAACACCCGAAACAGGCCTTAAATTCAGCTGGTACAGAGGGTAGCAAATAGCGTTAATCTTTCTTATACTTCGCTTGCGTAGCGCGCTGAATATATGCCGGGCTCGCCGTTAAGGGCCTCTACCACCAGTCCACTGTCATCGGCAATAGCTGGCAAGCCTGTTAATTGTGCGGCATGGCGTGCTTTAATAATGGCATTTTCAACAAAGGTAGTGCCAGTTTCTGGGACATCGGGCACAGCAAATTCAGACTGAGGAAGTACTTCTATTCTGTATTGTTGGAATAAATGCGAAAACTCGGCTACTTTGCCCTTGTTGCCCGTGGCTAATACGATTTTATTCATCATAGTTCCTGTAATTCTTATGGTTTTTCAAAGTGAGGCTACAATAAATTATAGGTAAGGCGTTCAGCTTTTCCTCTACTGAGGTTTGGGGGAAGCCGGACGAGCACCTTTGCGTTTTTTATGTGATACCTTTTTACGAAGCGCCGATTTTTTGCCTGCTTTTTTACCTTTGGGTTTTTTCTTCTTGGTTAAAATCGGCGGTTTATTTTTAGGTTTTAATGACTCAACCACGCGCGACTTAAACGCATCTTGGGTATAACGTGCTACCTTACCAACCCAAATAAAATCATGAGCTTCAATTAATGATATGGCAACACCTTTTGCGCCTGCGCGTCCGGTCGTGCCAATTCTATGCAAATAAACATCCGCACCGCGCGGCATATCGTAGTTAATAACATGTGATACGTCGGGCACATCAAGTCCTCGCGCCGCGACGTCTGTAGCAATGAGAATATTTACATCGCCGTTTTTGAAACTCGCCATTGCCGCCATGCGTTTATCTTGTGGCATATCCCCTTGCAGGTAGGCAACACGCAGGTCTTTAGAGAACAACCTGTCTTTTAGTTTATGCAAGCGTTCACGCGTTTTTACAAATACTACACACGACTCAATGGTATTGACCAAATGGTAATCTAACAAGGCGTCTTTGTGCATGGGATCGTCACATAAATGATACCACTGGAGGGTTTTTGCTTTTTCTTTGCGAGAAGGGGAGGCGTTGTGCTCTTTGGGTTTTTTTAATATATCACGCGCGAAGTTTCTTACGCCTCGTCCCTCAAGTGTTGCTGAAAACAACATGGTTTGTTTACGCCATCTTGCTTCTTCACAAATTTGGTTAACTACGGCACCAAAGCCCATATCGAGCATGCGATCTGCTTCATCGAGGATCAATGATTCTATGTCTCGGCAGTCGAATGTTTCAGATTGTATATGTTCGAGTAAGCGCCCGGGCGTTGCCACTAATATATCTACTCGGTTGGAAAGGGTATTCTTGTCTGTGCCATAGTTAATGCCACCGGTAATAACGCCTACTACCAAGTCAGTGTGTTTACATAAAAGCTCGGCATGTTCTGCAACCTGATATGCAAGCTCACGCGTTGGAACCAGTACCAGCGCACGAGCTCAATTTTTGTATTTATTTGGGTAGTCGAGCAAAAACTGGCAAACGGGTAAAATGAATGCTGCGGTTTTGCCTGTCCCTGTTGGCGCGCAGGCGAGTATGTCGGCGCCGTCCATAGCATCAGGAATAACCGATGCTTGTATACTGGTGGGTTTGGTGTATCCCATATCACGAATTGCACTGACTAATTCATCATCAAGTTCTAGGGAGTCGAAGCTGCTCAAAGTAGTAAACCTTTATAAAATAATGTACAAAAAACCAAATTTTCCTTGCACCTAGACGCACATAGACGCAAAAATATAGTGCATATATGAGGAGTAACTGGCCTTATAATTCGCGCAAGTTTACCCTATTATTCATACTTTTAATAATGCCAATATGATATTTACTTTGCCTGATGGTGATGCAAAGCGCTGGGGGCTGTAAATAAAGTTGGCTCAAAATGAAATAAGTTTAAATATAGATGGCTCAAATTAAGCAATTTAGAAAATTAGATTCATACTAGCAAAATGCTTGTCAGCTATTGAGTGCCTGATATGTCTGCAACGCCGGCGATAAACCGTCATATGGGAATTTTAAGTTATGGCTCTCGGAAGCGGTCATTTAGGGCTTAAATGCCTGGGCAACTTGCGGCGTTTGTTATCAATAAAAAAAGTAAATGTGTAGTTAATAAAGGCGAGATGACTCTATCACCTCAACAACAAACATTTAGCTGATTTAACTATTGCTCTGATACTAAGTGCTTTTACTAAGCCATTTCTCCAATCAAATGCTAAACTGCAAGCATTAAATTAAAAGAGAATACTAATGAAAAAATATGTATTGATATGTATGCTTGCCCTCCCCCTTTCTGCAATCGCCTCGGTTGTTTCGACAAACCCTCAAATAATTCATAGTGATTTTCCAATAGTACCTTTTGTCGATAGAGGAGTGCTCTCAAAATCGAACCAATCATATTCCATTGAAAACGGCCGTGGACAATTAATAACCGATACTTCTATATTGGTAGAAGGCATGGCGATGGAATGGTTACCCTTAGATTTTGCGAGTAATTATTCTTACAATGAAATCATCAATTTGACGAAACCTGGCGAAAAGTACGACGAGTGGCGTCTTGCGAACTCAACTGACATAAATACACTAGTGTCTCTCTTTATGGGGACACAAATTGATTATGACTTAACATTTGACGAGCCAAATAGGAACTACATCGTACCAGAACGGGAAGGGGCTGCTGATGCCTTTATTCCATTTTTTAGAAGCCCATTCGGTATCGTTGTATTAGAATCAAACCCAACATTCTATGAGTCATTAGATTACGACGAAACCGAATGGTACTCGCAAGGACAATTTAATGATGACTTGAACATTACAGGATTTTCTACATCATTTAGTGCACCTGCATTAACGATATCGCAGAGCAGCACTGCAAGAGGAAGCGGGACAATTCGATTAGATGGACAAGGTGATGCTATTACGCTTATGACTTTTGGAGGGCGAGACCAAAAACAGCCGTCTATTTCATCTTTCTTAGTAAAAGATTTTGCAGTCGTTAGTACACCAAGCAGCTTGTTCCTAATTACTCTTTCTTTGTTCGTCATATTCTATAGGTTTAAAAGCAAAACTATCAATTAGGTGAATAAACTTAACGAGCCGATGGAATAAATTAACTAGCTATGCAATAACTACGTTCAGATAAAGGTGGGTTAGAAAATAAACCCCTTAAAAATTCATCAAAAGATATCCAAGGATGCAAACAATTGAAATCTGCCAGCATTTGCCTATGACATCGTTATGCAAACAGTAAGAGGTGGCCTACTGAATGCCCGAGGCGCTAGAACTAGATATACTCATTGGTTTGCTAGGGATGTCAGAATGGTGTCAGTCAAAACAACTACACCTAGTCTAGCGTGACCTTCCATGGTAGCAAGTCCTCGGGATTGGCTTTGCCTTCCATCATTTTTTGCATGACATGCATGAGGTAGTCGTAGGGTTTTATGCCGTTAGCTTTTGCAGTTTCAATGATGGAGTAAAGCACAGCGCTGGTGTTTGCACCATTTTTGGTCTGACTTATCAGCCACGCCTTACGTCCGATAACGAATGGCTTTATCGCTCGCTCTGACCGATTATTATCCACGTCAATAAGGCCATGCTCGCAGTAACGGATGAACTTGTCCCACTGATTCAGTGCGTATTGAACGGCTCTGCCCAATAAACTTTCAGGTAATACTGCACGGCTAGATTTATCTAGCCATGTTTTAAATTGTGCAAGTAAGGGCACCGCTTTTTCCTGCCTAATACGATAGCGCTCATCAATACTGGCGTTTTTAATTTGTTTTTCAATTCGATACAGCTTTTGAATGTGATTAAGCGCCCAATCAGCTTTGCCTGTTTTGCTGTCTTTGCCTTGTGCTATTTTTGCATCGTTAAACTTACGGCGCATATGCGCTAAGCAAGCGACTAGGCGAGCTTGTGTTTTTTCATAACCTTGATAGCCATCAACACTTAAGTAGCCCTGATAGCCACTCAAGAAGTTAGCCGCGTGTTGTCCTGCACGGCTGGCCTGATAGTCATACAACACGATATTGGGTGTGGTGTCATCTTTGATATTCCCCGCAGAGGTATCTGCCCCGCAGCAGTAAACCCACATATAGGATTTGATGTTGTCATCTTTGACCACCACCATAGTGGTTTCGTCCGCACGAACGTACGATTGCATCAGTAATTGTGAATGCCAATAGTCAAAGAGGATAGGTTTAAACAAGGTTGCGATTTTAATCAACCAATCCGACATGGTTTGACGTGAGAGATGAATGCCTAACTGCTTAAAGATAGTTTCTTGCCGGTACAACGGTAGGCCGTGTTGGTATTTGCTGACAATCAACTGTGCCAGCAAACTCGGCGTGGCATAACTTTTGGGTAATATACTCGGTACTTTGGGTGCTTGCTTTATGGGTGTTTTAATCCCACTTTTCTCGCACGCCCGGCAGGCATACTTTAAGCGATGATGTTCCACGACTTTGGTGGTGGCTGGGATAAATTCCAGCTTTTCAGTCACATCATGGCCAATGCAGTGCATGTGTGATTGGCAGCATTCACAGACTTTTTCTTCATCTGTTAAGTCATGCTCAATTACTTCTCGCTCAAGCGAATCATCAAAGGGCTTGGTTTGATTGCGTTTCTTGCGCTTAACGGTATATTCAGTAGTGTCTTCATCCGCCAGTGCCTGCGCCTCGGCTTTATCAGCGATGTCCTCCGGCTCATTAAACAACTCACCTTGACCTGGGTAAGCTTCGTTTTTGCCTGCAAATAGCTTTTGCTTCACCAGCGCAAATTGCTCTTCTAAGAAGCCTAAATGTTCACGCTGCAAACTAATTAGCGCTTTGGCTTCATCCATCGACAAGCCCTGCTCACGCTCTTTTTCATCTAAGAGTTTGATGCGTTTTTGACGCTTTGCATAGGCTTGTTCGGTACGTGTTTTCATGCCCTGCATTATACCGTAGGTAGCAGGTAAGATGTTGTTTTACCTTAGATTAAATCGTGATCGATAATCGCTACTTATGATCTAAGGTTATAAGCCTGCTGATGCATAAAACAAAGGCTGATGACCTTCAACACTAAAGCCGCCTAACAGGCTGTGAAGCTGCTGCTCACTCAAGCTAATGGACGACTGCTGGCTATTAGGCCACTTGAACACATTCTTCTCTAATCGCTTTGACCACATAGCAAGGCCTGTACGGTCCCAGTACAATATCCGCAGACGTTTGCGAGATTTATTGGTAAACATAAATAATGCACCCGACATTAACGACGCATCAAACTCTTGCTCTACAATCAGGGCGAGTCCGTTAAATTGCTTTCTGAAGTCCACGGTCTTGGGGTATAGGTAAATCGCGCTTGGCTCAACAAACATTCTCATTCTGATAGACCCTTGAGTAATGTAGCTAACCACAACGGATCGCATTGACCTGATAAACACAGTTTCGCATGCTCAGTGTGTAAGACTATATTACTCAACGGCACTTGTGCTTTAACAAATGAAGACTCATCAATGGATACCTTCACATTTGCGAAATCGCGTTTATTGATAGTTGCGACCTGTCGACGTTATATATTGTGAATATAAAGTTTGTTGAGGGACACTAAAGTCGCGACAAAATTGGATCGTCGAACCTTCATATGCCGCGTAGCTCTGCATGATGCTGTCCCACTGCTGGGGCGTGCGTTTTATTTTCATAATGTGATTTCTGTACGGCTAAAACCACATTATCGAATTCGGAAAGTGCTTTAACTAGGTGTAGTTGTTTTGACTGAAACTCAGAATGTCGGTTAAGCCCTCGATTAGGGGTCATTTCATGAATTTGGTGTGTGATACCCTAGACCGGTCATTGAGGTTTGTTAACCTCACAGGCCCTTCCACGGCAAAAGCCGCCGTACGACGTTCAAATTTGTGTAAAAATTTTGTGCCAATTATTGTCGTAGCGGCGGACCGAAAAAACTGGTTTTAAGGCTTCCATCTTCCTCTATTGCGGACAGTCGAGTGATGTTGAATAGTACCATAGCGCACCCATAGCGGACAGTAGAGTAATCATAATATTACACGACAAAGCTGACATGAGCGATGTCGATTTCCAACTTTAAAATACAGATTAGTAGGCAATATATTGTTTTACATTGATAACGACCTCTTTAGACCCTTTTAAATTAAAAGTGTCTAAAGATTTAGGGTAAGATCAATCATCTAAACTTTTGTGGATTAATTTAGGAGTGAGAAACAACCACTTGCTTTTGGGTTCCAAGGCCCTCTATACTTAATAGAATATTGTCTCCAGGTTTTAAATACAATGGTGGCGTTTGCCCTAAACCAACCCCTGGAGGCGTTCCTGTAGAAATAATGTCTCCTGGTTGTAAACTCATAAATTGACTTAGGTAACTGACAATATAAGCAGGTTTAAACACCATAGTCTTGGTATTACCATTTTGATAAACCTTACCATTCACTTCTAGATGCATATTTAGATTATTGGGGTCCTTAACTTCGTCACTAGTGACTAACCATGGGCCAATCGGTCCAAACGTGTCGCAGCCTTTTCCTTTATCCCATTGACTGCCTTTCTCAAGTTGAAAAGTACGTTCTGACACGTCATTACACACACAATACCCGGCAATATAGTCCATTGCCTCGGCTTCATCGACGTAGGAAGCGTGTTTGCCAATCACAATTGCCAATTCTACTTCCCAGTCTAGCTTATCGCTGTTACGAGGTTGTACTATGGCATCATTTGGGCCGGATATAGCGCTAGTTGCTTTAGTGAATACTTCAGGCTCATCGGGAATAGTCATACCTGATTCTGCGGCATGATCAGCATAGTTGAGGCCAATACATAGAAATTTACCCACATTGCCAACACAGGCGCCTAGACGGATACTTTGATCAATAATCGGTAAACTGGCAATATCCAAGGCTTGTAAGCGCTGTAAGCTGTCTGCTGATAGAGTGCTACCGTTAATGTCATTTACAACACCCTCAAGACTGCGGATATTGCCATCCGCATCAAGAATGCCTGCTTTTTCCAGCCCTAAGGGACCATAACGTAATAATTTCATGTTTTTCTTTCCTTCGGTATTTAAAAACTAATTGTTTAAGGTGACAAAGCCGCCATCTATTGGGAAATTACTACCGGTGATAAACGCCGCCTCATCCGAGCATAGATAGGCAATCAAGGCAGCAATTTCGTCTGCTCGTCCCATGCGTCCCATTGGTTGGCTTTTGGATAGCTTTTCAAACATTTCATCGCGATTATCGGGATAATTTTTATCTAAATAATTATCTACAAACGGGGTGTGTACTCGACCCGGCGCGATACAATTGCAGCGAATGCCATCTTTCACATAATCTCTGGCAATAGAATAGGTCATGGTTAATACCGCTCCTTTACTCATGGAATAAGCAAAACGATCCGCAATACCTACTGACGATGCGACCGACGCAAGGTTTATAATCACTCCATTTTTACGTTCTTTCATGGCTTTGATACACGCTAAGGTTGTGTTGTATACACCTTTAACATTTACGTTGTATAGACGATCAAGATCTGCCTCGCTTGTCTGTTCAATATTGCCGATATGAGCGATACCCGCGTTGTTAATGAGTATATCTATACAATGGGTATGCTGAATTTCTGCCAACACTTCATTAACTTGATCATAACTAGACACATCACAGGCGTAGGTGCTAGCGGTGTCGTTATTGGCTAAAATTTTGTTTGCGGTCTGTTGTGCTGCTTCCAAAGATAAATCCAAGACAATAACATGCGCACCTTCTTTGGCTAAACGTAGGCAGACACTTTGACCTATACCACTGCCACCGCCGGTGACCAATGCGGTTTTATTTCTTAATCGAAGACTCATAATTTACCTTTGAATATCACGTTGCTTACTTGCGTTAAGTGGACAATTGATAAAAGTTGGCCGCAGTTTTAGACCAAATTTGTGCTTGTTTTTCTGGGCACACAGATGACAAAAATGCTTCGGTTAAACTAACCCACTGTGAATAATCTGTGGCCAAATTTAATACTGGCCAATCGCTACCCCACATCAAGCGAGATGCTGTAAAGCAATGCAATAGATGCTGCATATAAGGGATTAAACAATCGAAATCAGGATTATGCCTCGCTTCTGTCACTAAGCCCGATAACTTGCAATAAACGTTGCTAAGTTGGGCGAGAGCTTCAATATCTGCAGCCCATTGTTCAAATTGTTGCTCAGCGATATCCGGTTTTGCAGCATGATCTATAACAATATTGAGCGTTGGGTATCTTTGCGCCAAAATTAATAGGGCTCGTAAATGTCTAGGTTTTACCAATGCATCGAAGCATAAACCCAATTGCATCAGTGCAGAAAATGCCGCACTTAATTCTTCTTTGAGCATCCAATCGTCATCATTAATATCTTGGATCATTGGCCTGATCCCTTTGAAGTAATGACTCCTCGACAGATGTGCTAGGTGATAGGGTGCGTCAATGCTTTGCATATCAACCCAGCCAACCACACCCGCTATAAAATCCGTAGTTTCTGCTAGCGATAGCATATATTTGGTTTCCGCTAGATCTGGCGCGGCTTGCACTAATACGGTTCTGTCTATGCCTGCTTTTTTCAGTAAAGGACGAAGGTCGTCTGGTGAAAAATCCCTATATATCGCTCCCATATCTTCAGTGAGCCAATGGTAATAACCGAAATCACGTTTCCAAAAATGCTGATGGCTGTCAATTCGCATTTATAAGGTCACTCGCGTTTACTGCAGTTGGCACAGGTGCGTCTTTATCCAGCACGTCTGCGGCTTTGAGGCTTTGCCAAAAGTCATTGGGTATAGCTTGGTGAAATAAGTCGATGGTGCTTTGTATTCTGGAGACATTACCTAAACCTGGAATAACGGATACCACGCTCGGATGCGCCAGCGGAAATTGTAAAGCAGCGGCGGCTAACGTGACATTATATTCATCACAGATAATCTCAATTTTAGCGACTCGTTCAATTATTTCAGCTGACGCCGGCGCATAGTTATAATTAGCTGTGCCTTTTCCTCTTACACCTGTCGCTAAAATACCTGAATTGTAGGGACCACCAATTATAATAGAACAGTTGCGAGCTTGGCATTCGGGTAGAAATGTCTTTAAAGACTCTTGCTCTAGCAAGCTATAACGCCCCGCTAATAGAAAACAATCCCAGTCACCATGATCCATAGCTTGTTGACAGACTTGGTATTCGTTAACGCCTAATCCTATGGCTTTTACCAAGCCTTGACTACGCAGCTCACTCATCGCTTTGTAGCCACCCTGCATAGCAATAGGGAAGTGTTTATCATTTTCAGCGCCGTGGGTATCACGGCCAATATCATGCATATACAGAATATCAATTCTATCTAAGCCTAATCGCTGAAGACTGTCTTCAAAGGAGCGCATAATCCCGTCATAACTGTAGTCATACTGAATATCAAACGGCATAGGTGATACAAAACCGTGTCGCTCTATAGCGTATCCTGCTGGTTTAAGTAACCGTCCAACCTTAGTTGAGAGTATGTATTCCTCGTCTTGCAGCGGACGTAATAAATCGCCAGTACGCCTTTCGCTCAAGCCTTGGCCGTAATGAGGTGCGGTATCAAAGTGACGAAAACCAGCTTGCCAAGCAGCATCTAACACTGCTTTAGACTCCTGGTCACTGATACAGTGATACAGGTTGCCAAGCGGTGCACAGCCGAAACCCAAAGTATCGACTTCTAGCCCGGTACTAGCGATCTGTTTTTTGCTTATCTTCTTGTCTATTAATGGGATATTTTGCATCAGATTAATCCTTCACTAGAAACTGCGGTAAGTCTGCAACAGTCTCGCAGCCTAATTGATTCATCACTTGTTCAAGTTGCGTTTTTAAGCAATTGATAGTGTGCACGCCACCTTTATTACCTAGTGCGCCAACACCATAAACAAAAGGACGGCCTAAAAACGTAAAGTCAGCGCCACAGGCCAGTGCTGAGGCAATATTAGTGCCTGAGCGTAAACCACTGTCCATAAATATTTTGATATTTTTGGCATATTTGGCGACCGCTTTTTGTAAAGGCGCAACCGGAGATTCACCTACATCCAGTTGCCGCGCGCCGTGATTCGACATCACCACCGCATCGGCACCTAAAGAAATAGCCGCTGCCACATCATCTTGGTTAATCAGGCCTTTTATAATCAGTGGACCTTGCCAAAAGTCGCGAATTGGCTTGAGTCCGTCAATATCCACACGTCCCATCACCGTTTTATTCATAAAAGCGGCGAGTTGGTCAATGGGCATGCCTTTAGGCATATAAGGTTTGAGTGTTTGCATTTCTGGTTTACCGGCAAGGGCAGTTTCGTACAACCAGCGCGGGCAGCCCAGCATTTGTAAAATATTTGTCAGAGTCATTTTAGGCGGCATAGCTAAACCATTTTTCATGTCTCTGGGCCTGTAGCCAAAAGTTGGCACATCTACGGTGACCACTAATACTTTGTAGTCCGCCTGTTTTACCCGCTTCAATAAATCTTCACGAATAGCCGAATCGGTAGGATTATAAAGTTGATACCAAGCTTTACCTTCGGATATTTCTGCAATGGTTTCCAGACTGGCGGACGACACCGTACTGAGTACATAAGGGATGTTTAGGTCAGCCGCCGCTTTAGCCAAAATCTCCGGTGCTTTAGGCCACATCAAACCTTGCAGGCCTATAGGCGCAATGCCAAAAGGCGCACTGTAGCGATGCCCAAATAATTCCACTGACATATCCGATTTTTCAAAAGGCTTTAACAACTGACTGCGCAGCTGTACTGCTTTAATATCATTGCGATTTCGCGCCAGCCCAATTTCGTCGTGGCATCCACCTTCTAAGTAATCAAAGGCGAAACCCGGTATTCGCCGGCGTGCTCGTTGTTTTAAAGATGCAACATCAGGTAACTTTGGGTCAAAAAAATCATTCATTAAGAAGCTAACTTATCGGTTTTGTTAAGACGCTTTTGCCATTCACTACCCGTGGGATAAGTGAAGGCTGCGACACTTTTTTGCAGCATTTCAATGCTGTAGCCAGGCTTGCTAGGGGCGACATAGGCGCCATCTTTAATTACACATGGATCAGTAAAATGCTCATGTAAATGGTCAACATACTCTACCACGCGATCAGTTAAGTCGGCTGAAATATGGACATAATCTATCATCGATAAATGTTGCACATATTCACATAAACCCACACCACCGGCATGAGGGCAGACGGGTTTTCCGTATTTAGCTGCCAATAAGTAGACAGCCAGTATTTCGTTCACGCTGGCAAGTCTGCAAGCATCTATCTGTACTATGTCTATTGCATCGTTGGCGATAAATTGTTTAAACATGATCCTATTATGGCAGTGCTCACCTGTTGCAACTTTAACATCCCCAATGTTCTGTTTAATTTTTTTATGCCCAAATATATCATCGGGACTTGTGGGTTCTTCAATGAACCAGGGTTTGACATGAGCAAGTTGGTTAGTCCAGTCAATTGCTTCATCCACCTCCCAAATTTGGTTGGCATCAATCATTAATTTAGTCTCGTCGCCGATGACTTTTCTGGCAACCTCACAACGCCTTATGTCACTCTTTAAATCCTGTCCTACTTTTAGCTTTACATGTTTGAAGCCTTGTTCAAGGGCCTCCTGACATAGTCTAGCGAGTTTCTCATCGCTATAGCCTAACCAACCGGCAGACGTGGTGTACGAGGGGTAGCCATTTTGTTCTAAGTATTGAATACGCTGTTGTTTGGTTTCATGATTTTTTGTGACCATCTCCAATGCTTCTTGTTTGGTAAGCACGTCGCTTAGATATCTAAAGTCGATACAGTTAACAAATTGTTCTGGGTTCATATCAGCTAAAAGTCGCCAAAGTGGCTTACCTTCAGCCCGTGCCCACATATCCCATACGCCATTTACCACGGCACCAATCGCCATATGAATCACCCCTTTTTCTGGTCCTAACCAACGTAGCTGGCTGTCTGAACGCAGGGTGTCGTAAAAATGATTAATATCTTTGGTGATATCGTTTAAGTTTTTACCGATGACCAAATGTTTAAGTGCTTCAATGGCCACGCAACAAATATCATTGCCTCTACCTATGGTAAATACCAAACCGTAACCTTTGTTACCTTGTTCAGTTTCTATACATAAATAAGCGGCTGAGTAATCGGGATCTCTATTGATGGCATCTGAACCATCCAATGATTCTGAAGTGGGGAAACGAATGTCGTGAGTTTCTAGTGAAACTATTTTGTTTGTCTGACTCATAATGGACCTTATTTATATATAAAATAATTTCTTGCATATAAAATTACCGTTTTGTTAATACAATGTCAACAATTTAGTCAGGGCCATTTGGAAGAATAATTACACTAGCTTTATTTGGTACTTCTCACTTGTTCTCTGAATGAATGTAACGCATTATTATCAACATATAGTTCCGTCTCATTTACATGCACAGGCATAAAAGGAGTTTTTGATGTCAAAACCGGTTGAAAAACAAGAGTCGAACAAACGTAAAATATATACTGCGCCAGCATTGGAAAAAGGCTTAGATATACTAGAACTATTGGCCAATGAAGCAGAAGGTTTAAATATTGGAGAGATCACTAAGAAGTTAAATAGGTCAGTAGGAGAGCTGTTTAGAATGTTAGTGGTACTGCAGCAAAGAGGATATGTGTCACTTGAACAGGGCAGCGATAGATATAAGCTCACATTAAAAATGTTTGGTTTAGCGCATCGCTTTCCACCGGTTAAGAGGTTAACTAGCGTGTCGGCATCGGTCTTGCGTCGCTTGTCTTATGATATCGAACAGTCTTGCCACTTAGTAATATATTACGAGGGCAAAGGGCATGTAGTGGTGCAACAAGACTCGCCCTCTGAACGGGTGTTTAGTGTTCGATTAGGTGCAGAGGCGCCTTTAATGAATACTTGCTCAGGACACTTATTGTTGGCGTTTGCAGATGAATATACCCGTAAACAAATGTTAAGCCGTATTCCTGCTCACCATCCTAGTGAAGAAGGAGTTGATATTGATAAAATGGTGAGGAAAGTATTGAGTCAAGGTTATGAAGGTATTCATAGTGCTCAGGCTCAGGGAGTTCAGGATATTGGTTATCCTGTTTTCGATTATCAAGATCAAGCAGTAGCCGCTTTGATTGTGCCGTTTTTTGAATATTTAGATGGTTCTCATCAAACTGTTGCCGAAGATGCTCATGGTTTGATTAAACAAGCTGCTAGAGATATTTCTAGCGCATTAGGTTATGACCCAAGTTAAAACCCAGCATTTACAAGTTTAATACTTCTATTAGAAGCCCCAACAAAACGCCCTAGTCAAAGCTATTTTGTTTGACTTTTTCAAATTCGAAATTAAGTGTAAACAGTATGTTGCTTTTGAAGTGGCTTGGTTAGGTTTTACTCCTTTATCTCTACATTAGTTATAGTTTACATGTAAAAAAGAATTCTATATGTAAATTATAGTTGCAGTTGTAAAATAAATGTAATATTCTGCAGTTGTTTTGTAAATGTAAATATTTATTTTGCTGGTAAAAAAATTTACTCGCTGATAATTGACATAACTAAGTGGACATAAAGATATGAAATTAATGACTAGTACAAGCCGCTATAAAAAAAATAAAATTACTAAAGGTATAAATATAACACTCGCTAGCGCGGCTATCAGCACGTTGCTTTTTGCTAGCTCAGGTTTTGCTCAGAGTGCAGAAGATGACACAGAAATCATACAAGTGTCAGGTATTCGAGGCAGTCTTCAAAAGTCTGTTGCTCTTAAACGTTCATTAAACGTTGTAGCCGATGTTATTTCTGCTGAGGATATGGGCAAGTTCCCTGATCAAAATTTAGCGGAATCACTTCAGAGAATTTCCGGTGTCTCTATAAGTAGAGTGCGAGGCGAGGGAAGTCGTGTTTCTGTTCGCGGGTTAGGCACAGGATTTAATTTTACGACTCTTAATGGCAATGGTGCGACATCAGCTTCGTCTGACGTTAATGGTAATGGAGGGAGAGACTTTGCTTTTGATGTTCTTCCGGCAGAACTGGTTGCAGGTATTGAAGTTTATAAATCGCCGATGGCAGATTTGAATGAAGGTTCGTTAGGCGCACTCATCAATATTAAGACGGCGCATCCATTTGATCGTTCAGGGTTAAATGTATCCGCAACTATCGAAAATAGCTATTCGGATTTATCAGGTGCCAACGACCCAAAAGGTTCTTTCTTTATTAGTAATACTAACGAAGAGGAAACCTTTGGTGCTTTGCTTTCGTTGTCTTACTCGTCTCGTGAAATTCGCCAAGATTCGTTTATTACAAACGGTTACTCAGCTGCAACTGACGAGCTTACAACTGCTCTTGGATTAACTGCAGGTGTCGATAATCCTTTTGTTGCAACTAACGCAGCATGGGGCACACTGGAAAATGAACGTAAACGGCTTGGGGTTGGCGGTTCATTACAATTTCGACCAAGCGATAACGTCGAGCTCACATATGACGTGTTTTATTCGAAATTAGAAGAGACGGGTAATGCCGCGAGTATCAATATGCAGCCAATAAGAGCTGGAGCTGACGCCTCAGGTGTCGTAACTAATGGCGTGGTTACTTCTCTTTCTGCTGATTCTCTGGCGGGCCCTAGGCGTATATTGGTCACAAATGGTAACGACAACTTCGTATTCCCTGGCGAGAATGAATTTCAAAATCATTCTTTTGAAGCGAGTTGGGATATAAATAGTGATTGGGTAATAAATGCAAAAGCTTATTACACTAAATCTGAGTCTATTTATGAATTTGAACGTTATTTTGCTAATTTTACAAGTGTAGCGGGCGCTTTCACCTATGACCAAAGTGAAATCGGTGAGGTGCCTGATTTATCGTTTCCTGGAGTTGATTTTTCTGATGAATCTATTTATGAGATATCTAACCTTTTAGGAGTCGACGTTGTTGGGGAGGAGGATGAGTCTGGGTTTCAGCTTGACGTTGACAAGTATGTTGGTGGAGATTTTATTGAATCGATTGAATTTGGTGCGCAGAAAAAGGATCGCGAACGTTTTCAGGACCGGGATTTATTCTTTGAAGGTACGGCGAACGCCCCTTACCCAAATAATGTAGCCAATTTAGCCTTTCCTAGTAACTTTTTCTCTGACTCTTCGTCTGTATTTCCTCGTGACCTCGTTTATGGTGGTGTCGATGAAACGGTAGCTGCGCTTGGCGGCGCTGATGGTATAGATTTTTCAAGCAACTTTGATGCATTCCTCTATACGGTTAAAGAAGATGTGTCAGTTGCATATGCAAAATTAAACTTCGCTCATTCTTTGTCTGATGTACCAGTTACAGGTAATATTGGTGTGAGGTACGTAAAAACAGATCAGACTTCATCAGGGATCAGTCAGGTTCTTTTAGGTGTGGACCCAGAAAATCCAGATTTACCATTGTTTTCTGATGAAGAGTTACCAATATCTGAAAGCAATGATTATTCTAACTTGCTATGGAGTTTCAATCTAAAGGCTGATCTTACTGACGATATTGTTGCTCGATTTTCAGCGGCAAATGTGATTTCTAGACCTCCAGTATCACGTTTGGCACCTACTTTAACTTCAATTAATGTAAACAATGGTACCTTAGGTAAAGGAAACTCTCAGTTGAAACCATATGAAGCTGATCAACTTGACCTGACTTTGGAATGGTACTTTGATGAACTTGGTGCATTGACAGCCGGACTCTTTTGGAAGGATCTATCTACTCTGGTGTCTATTCAAGGTGAACTAGAGGAAGTTGTTCCCGACCTTTTTCTAACGGTCACACAGCCGAGAAATACTGAAGGAACCAGTATCAAGGGGCTGGAGCTTTCTTACCAGCAGCAGTTTAGCTTTTTGCCTGGCTGGGCTAGCGGGTTGGGATTAATTGCAAACTATACTTATATCGATGATGGGTCTACTTTTGAGAATGCTTTTGTTCCTGAAGGAATCGGTTTAGTTGGTGCTTCCGAACATAATTATAATATTGTTGCTTTTTATGAAGAAAATCGTTTTAGCGCTCGACTGGGCTATAACTACCGCAGTGACTTTCTAGAGCGAGAGGTTGGCCTAGCGGGCAATCCAGAATATGTAGATGGTTATGGTCAACTTGACGGACAGGTGTCTTACGAAGTTAATGATAATTTCTCTGTCTATGTTGATGCGACCGATATTACTGGGGAAACATTGTTTAGATACAGCAACAATGATGTGTCTCAAATTAGAGCACTTACACGAACTGGTGCTCGTTATTCAATTGGGCTAAGAGCAAAATTTTAGGTCGTTTTCATGATGCTTCGCGAGCCTAAAACTTTTTTGTTTGGTGTTTTTAGCTTCACGGTGTAGTTTCGAGCGGATTGCTAGTCAGTTGGAAGGCATGAGCTGTAATTGACTACTAGTTTATGTTTTTTAGTTTTGTTTACTTATTAAATGTAGCTTCATTTGTAGTACGGCAGGTATATAAAAAATAATTTTATATACCTGCTATGAGCTGTGGTTACGTTATTTTACAACTAGAATAACGATTTTATTCGAAGGGGTGGTTTGAGTATGCGTCATACATTTGTTTTTTTTATCATATTATCATTTTTGGGTTTTGGCACTTATGTGGGTGCAGATGAGAAGAAAAAGTTTACGGCAGATTGGGAATCACTTAGTCGTCATCAAACCCCCGAGTGGTTTGAGGATGCAAAATTTGGGATTTTTATACATTGGGGAGTATATTCGGTTCCTGCTTGGGGGCCCTTGGGCACCTATGCAGAATGGTATCCTCGCTACATGTATCAAACGAGTGAAACAGCAGTTCACCATAATGAGGTATATGGTAATCCGAGCAGTTTTGGCTATAAAGATTTTGTTCCTATGTTCCGAGCAGAGAAATGGGATCCTGTAGCTTGGGCTGAATTATTTGAGCTAGCAGGGGCGAAATTGGTCGTTCCTGTTGCTGAGCATCACGATGGGTTTGCTATGTGGGACAGTGAATTAACTAAATGGGATGCCGTTGATAAAGGTCCTAAAAGAGACATTATTGGAGAGTTGGCGATTGCTGTGCGTGCAAAGGGTATGAAGTACGCTCCATCTTACCATCGAGAACGCCACTTTTCCTATTTCAGAGAAAGTGCAGATGATTGGCCGTGGGGTGTAGACCATGATTCAGAACCATTTGCGGCAATTAAAGAAGAAATAAAAGCTCACCCCGAGGCTGAGGGGTTATATGGTCCTTTCAGACTAGATCAAGCGTTTATCGATGACTATCGAGCCCGCTGGGAAGAACTAGTCGAAAAATATCGCCCTGATATGATGTGGATAGATGATATACCTGTGTTTTATTCAACGCCTGAGGCACCAGAGGTTCGAGCATTTCAGTCCAGTTTTCGGGAAATGATCGCCGATTATCTCAACAAAGAAAAGGTGTGGGGCGTAGGACTAGCGGTAAATAATAAGGGCAAAAGGGAACCAAATTTCCCTAGCGATTTTGGTCTATTGGAAGCGGATTATTATGTTTCAGAAGGTATTCCAGAAAAGCCTTGGATATCTTCCAGAGGCACTGGTAGATCTTATGGTATTAACTTGCTAGAGGAACCCAATCTTTATCCATCACTAGATGAACTCGTTGAAAATCTAGTCGATATTGTATCTAAAAATGGTTTCTTTTTGCTAAATGTTGGCCCTCATGCAGATGGCACAATTTCAGACGCACAAACTTCTTTATTATTAGGAATCGGAAGCTGGTTAGATGTAAATGGTGAAGCTATTTACGGAACGAGGCCATGGAAAATTTACGGTGATACTCAATTCAGGTATACCAAAAAAGGCGACGATCTCTATCTATTTGCTACAACTTGGCCGGGGCGCGAATTATCTATTTCAACTAACTTAATGACTATTAACGATGACACTAAAATCACCTTATTAAAATCAGGTAAGACACTGAGTTGGAAACGTACAGGTGATTCTAATATTTCAGTAAAATTACCTGTGCGTAATTCTAGTGATCCTAACTTACCGAGTAATACTGTGTATGTCTTCAAAATTGAAGGGGCAGCCGAGTAACTAACAGGATACACGAGCTAAGATTCAGCCTTAGCTCGACAGTTCAAGCTTAAATGGTACAGTGCTGCCATTATTGGAAGTAAGTGGTGAGGCGTGATTCGCTGATTAAACTATGTAAACAAAGTTGGGGGGCGGAATGATCGGCCTTCACCGAAAACAGAGATATATTCCGAGCTCGTTTGAAATATTCTAGTACCTCATTTATTTTTGCAAATTACAATTAATAGGAAACACTTAATTCATTGTTTAATTATATGCAAAATATAATTTTATATATAAATTGAAAAAGACGGGTTTATATAATATAGTTTAAAGACTTTAAAACTGGGTGTGAAAAGCGACTAATATGAACTTAACTCGACGCAAAATTCTTAGGAACTCTCTCATTGCTTCAGCCTCGTATTTTTTTTATCGATACATTGGAAACAAGGCTTGGGCTCAAAACGGTCCAACTAACTATATACTTGGAGAGAGAGTGCTTAGCTCTAATGTAAGTGAGCTGGAACTATCTAATAACTGGGAAGGACTAAATCCTGGTTATTGGAAAATAGATTCTGGACACCTACGTCGTGCAACGACCGCAATAGGAGATAGAGCTCGCAGTACAGGTTTTCCTTTTCATTATGAAAGTGCGACTAACCCTGATGGCGTTATGCCTTTGGATTACGACCCTTCTTTACCTATGTCAATTCTTTGGAATAGGAAATGGAAGCTAGCCGATGCATATTCGCTGCACTTAGAAATTGAGATAAAGGAATTAGCTAAATTACAGCGCAAAGATGATGACAGCAGTTGGCGGATGTATCAGCCTGACTATGGCCTTATAGGTATAGCTGTTGGCGGTAAAACCCAGTTTGAAAGTTTTTACCCATCTGCCAATGCATCCCCTTTGTTTGTGATTAAGCAATCTGGGGAGTTTGGCATCATGCGATACACTTCAGAAGATCTAGTACCAGTCAACATTGAGGCGATGAGTAAGGTTAAGGCTTTACAGGAAAAAGATATTATTAGGCTTTGGTTAGATGTAAGTGGGAATACTTTAGTTGCGCGTTTGCAGGTAAACGATGAAAAAGTTCATCAATGTCATTGGCAAGCAGACCCTGAGATGCTTACAGGCTATCTAGGCATTGCGGCACGTGGGCTACTAGACGTATCTGTCTCTAAATTCGAAATTAATCCAATTAAAAATAAGTCTTTATTTGCACCTATTAACGATTGCCATGTGTGTTATGCGTTGGGAGATTCTTTGGAGGAGACTGAAGATGGATGGAAAGTTCGCTTTGTAGGGCTTTTCCGAACTTCAGGTGATATTGCAGAAATCCGTATAGCAAGTAGTGATATGCCCAGTAACGGATGGCAGTCTGTCGCTGTAGCTGGTTCAGCTCCGATCATTAGTAATGAATTTCGCGATTGCACTTCGATTATTGATGTGATTTTGCCCTTTAATCCAGCGGATAAAACACAGTATTTCACCGTATGGAAAGATGGAGTTGATGTTACACCCGATCCGCGCATATCAACAGATAGCGTTGGTCCCGGTACTGGCTTGGTAGGTGACGTCCCAAGTTCTGGCAAGTACGTAGGTAGGCTACCGAGATTGACTGCACCATATCGCATCTGTGGTCTATCCTGTCATGCAATTAACACCGCTGCGAAAGCTGAATTACCTGATTCGTCGGGTGGGCGCTGTGGGGAAAACATTGTCGGTGGCGGAGCGGCTGATTGTGGCATTTCGGACTCTTTCTATGTGCATGATCAGCCGTGTTATAACGCATTTAAACATTTGGAAGATCACAATTTCCAAGTGATGCTCTGGGAAGATGACATTTGGTATATGGAGTTATTAATCTATCCCCCATCGACTAAAGATGCCTATAAAACAGTAACCACATCAATTGCTGGTCCGACTACGCGGTGGCAAATGATGCGCCATTGGAATGTACTTAATCCTGGTGATCATGACCATGGAATGGATGATGTAAAAGGGCCGGAACAGTTGTTGATCCGTAATAGAGCAGATTTAGGACAAGACCCAAGCTATATGGTGCGGAATTTCCAAATTGTCAGCCATTTAATGACCGGAAAAGAAAATCCCAGTGGCACAGATAATCCCAAGCGCTGGCGCAAGTGGAAAATGCCAAACAGGGATTTCTCACTCTTGGTGATGGACTCGCGCTTATGGCGAACCAGTCAGGATCCGGCCATATGGGACGACGAAGGCTGGGGGCATGACAAAGAGCTATACAGTCGCACAGATCCAACCAGAGTCATGTTAGGTGAAGAGCAATATTCCTGGTTGCAGGATGAATTAACGACGGACTCCTCCTCATTGATGTGTCTTACTGGTATCAATGCCTTACATACCATTTGGGGCGGTCATGATGGGCAGGATTGGTTAAATTCTGTGATAGATCGTGATCGCGTCTCTGCTGATTACGCCGGCTGGGTCAAGGTTGCCGCAGACCGTGTTCTCGACTTGATTAGCAATCGAAATGGCGTTGTCACTGTTTATGGTGATGTACATGCGGGAAGCATTGTTCGCAATAAAGACAATCGTGTTGTCGAATGTTCATTTGGGCCGATAGGTCGTTGGGGTGGACGATCTCTTATCAATGGGTTTGGTCCCGAAATGAATGACTTTGATGGCAGGCCATTGGATTGTATTGCTCTGTATCACCACGAATTTAACAATCCCCAGCTTGAAAAACAGCCAGACATAAATTACTGGAACTTTTTGGATATGGAATTCGATTCTGGGAAAGCTGACCCGGAAGTTCGAATCGGTCTTCGAAATATTACCGACCCAGCGAATGCTGACTTACGTGGTGGCGGGAAGATCAATCTAAAAGCAAGTGATATTGGTAAGAAGCCAACGGCCAAAATTTCCCCAAAACTGACTATTCCGAATGCCGATTTACTATTTCTCACCAGTAATGGGTTACCTATTCGGGGGGCGCGAAGCTTGTCTGATGGTTCTATTCCTCTAGATACTCTGATTGGTGTAGATCCTGGAGATAGGGTGGTTATTCTAGCGATGAAAGATGAAAAAAGTGTTAGTCAAACACTTATTGCTGAAAAGTTAGTTTCTTGAACTCAGCGTCTAATAATTAGACGCTGAGTTATTTGGGGCTGAAATGCAGTGACAAAATATATGCCCTGCTAATAGTTTATTAACACTAATGATTAGGGGCATGTAATTGAAAAATGTTAAATATCTATTTTTAATCTTCGCGCTTATGTTGGGCTGTTTGTCTTGCTCCAGGGAGTCTGCAGAAATGCAAAATGCCGCTGACAGTGAGCGGGTATCTGATCGCCCCAATATCGTCCTTATCATGACCGATGATCAGGGATACGGGGATATAGGTAGACATCAAAATCCTGTTGTAAAAACTCCAAATATCGATGCACTTGCCACGCAAAGTATTAGATTAACGAATTTCCATGTCGATCCGACATGCTCACCAACGCGTGCGGCACTAATGACAGGTAAACATTCAATGCGTGCAGGGGTTTGGCATACCGTAATGGGGCGCTCTATGCTAGCCGCTAAGCACAAAACTATGGCGGAGGTACTTTCTGAAGATGGTTACAACACTGCTATTTTTGGAAAATGGCACTTAGGTGACAACTATCCATTTCGCCCACAAGATCAAGGTTTTGAGACCGCTGTTATTCACAGTGGGGGAGGGGTCGGACAGTCTGGAGATTATTGGGGCAATACGCAGTTTGACGATACCTATTATCGTAACGGTAAGCCAGAGTACTTTAAAGGTTACGCTACCGATAACTGGTTTGATGAATCAATTCAATATATTCGTAAACAGGCGGAGACTTCTAAACCATTTTTTGTCTATATATCAACTAATGCTCCACATACACCCTGGCGAGCAAAGGAAGCCGATGTGAAGGCGTACCGCAATCTTGGGCTTCCGGAGGCTATGGCTCGATTTTATGCCATGATAACTAATATTGATGAAGGGGTCGGTAAAGTAAGAACTACCCTCGCTGATTTGGGTATAGATGACAATACTATTCTGATTTTTATGACCGACAACGGTACTTCATCATTGCGCCCAGAATCATCAATGTTTGGTGATCATGACCCAGATGATTTTTTGGCGTCGTTCAGAGCAGATCCTCGCTATGCTGATTGGGTGATTAATGCTGGCATGCGCGGTTATAAGAATGAAGTATATGAAGGCGGGCACCGAGTGCCTTTCTTTATTTATTACCCTGACGGTGACTTTGGCGTACCGCGCGATGATTCAAGCTTACTTGCACATTTTGACGTCTTGCCAACCTTAATAGAACTGCTTGATATAGGCCCAGAGCTTAACGACTCTTTGCAAATGGATGGAAGTAGCTTCTTATCGCTATTAGAAAATAATTCAAACGGATCTGGGGAAGATTTTAGCTCACGTAAGATGGTGGTCACTAATCAACGTGTTGCGACACCTAGTATTGATCGTCCTATGGCAGTACTTAGCAGTGCTTGGCGCTTTATATCGCAGCGTGAACTAGATACTGAAGAGCTCTATAACATTATTGAAGATCCAAGTCAGACTTATAATGTTATAGCGGATTATCCTGGCATTGCCCAAGAGCATCGAACCCATTTAGAACAGTGGTGGGCAGATATCACCCCAGAGATTGGTGTGCAAGCGATGGCAATTGTAGGTAGCACTTTTGAAAACCCTGTTCGACTCAATGCTAATGATTGGGCCGATGCTAAATCTACCAGTGAAATTGCTTGGTACCCCGGATTCAAAACACTTTTTTTAGATGAGTCTAAAACTGGTTGGATACACCACCCGAGCAATTATAGCCCTTTACCATGGCGCGTTCTGGCTGAGCAAGCAGGTGAATATCGCATTCGCTTATTTATGTATGACGAGCCCGCCCATAAACCTATAGGTAAAAAATTCGCTTTTTTACATATCAACGGTAAAGAGTACAGTTCTGAGATAGGGGCAACTGCGACAGGCGCAGAATTTAGAGTTGAGTTAGATAAAGGAGCAGTACAAATACTGGGTTGGTTTGCTGATGATTCTGACTCCACTGTTAAAGAAAGTAAGCTACCAGCCTTTTATGCCTATGTCGAATTCCTAAACTGAGACTTAGATACGCTTTATAATTATTTATAGGAAAAAATAAGAATGACGACCTATCAAAACAAGCCGAGTAATTTACGTCCTAAGGTAGCGATAATTGCTAAAGAAATGTTATTACCATTTATTTTGGTCGCTATGCTTTTTCCGCTATGGGGATTTGCCAACGACGTGACCAATCCCTTGGTTAAGGCTTTTAAAGATATTTTTCTTATCTCAAATGCACAGAGCAGTATGGTGCAATTTGCTTTCTATTTAGGCTATGGGATCATGGCTATTCCCGCTGCTATATTTATCCGTAAATATTCTTATAAGTCAGGGATTTTGCTTGGCTTGGCCTTGTATGCGGCTGGGGCGTTATTGTTTATCCCTGCGAGTGTGCAACAGGAATTTAACTTTTTCTTGGCTGCTTTATGTATTTTGACCTGCGGATTGGCCTTACTCGAAACTACTGCCAACCCCTACATATTATCTATGGGTGACCCCGCTACTGCAACTCGTCGTTTAAATTTGGCTCAAGCCTTCAACCCCATAGGTTCGTTAACGGGCATGTTTGTTGCCTCAACGTTCATTTTAAATAAGTTGCAAGTAGAGGAATTTCGAGCTGCAGAGCGTGTCGCTCATCCTGAGTACGCAGCTATGCTACCGAGTACGGTAGACGGTAAATTAACTACTGCCTTGAGTGAATTTTCCGTTAGCGATCCTGTTGCGCACCAAGCTATGCAGGCTGCGGATTTGATAACCGTTCGGGGCCCTTATATTGCGATTGCTGTTGTGGTTACTATTCTGTTTTGTCTGTTTTTATTCGTTAAATTGCCGCGCACTATCTCTGATGACAACCCACTGACATTGAGTGAATTAGGCGCAACCTTTAAACGTTTATTTAAAAATGGTCGCTACATTGAAGGTGTTATCGCTCAGGCATTTTATGTGGGTGCTCAAATCATGTGCTGGACCTTTGTTATTCATTACGGCATGACCTCTGTTGGTCTCACTGCGTCAGAATCCCAAGGTTACAACATGGTTGCTATGTCGATTTTCTTAGCGAGTCGCTTTATCTGTACCTTTTTATTGGGCTTTTTCCGCCCTGGTCAGCTGTTAATGTTATTAGCATTGGGCGGCATATTATTATCTCTTGGTACTATATTTATCGGCGGTATGTTGGGGCTGTATTGTTTAACTGGTATTTCGGCGTGTATGTCACTGATGTTTCCCACTATTTACGGCATTGCCTTAAAAGATTTGGGCGACGACGCCAGTTTAGGTTCAGCTGGTTTAGTCATGGCTATTGTGGGTGGTGCGCTGATGCCTCCTATGCAAGCGACGATGATTGATAATGAGTCGCTTTTCGGCACTATACCTTCGGTACAAACATCATTTTTTCTTCCTTTAATCTGTTTTGTTGTGATCAGTATTTATGGCTACCGTGCCCACAACATCTATCGCGCTTAGTGTGATTGATTAGCCAATTGGAATTTAAGACTATGTCTAAGCAACAATATGTTTTAACCCTTGAACTAAATGATAACCAAGAGTTGATCCGCTTGTATGAGCAATACCATCAACCAGGGGCGGTCTGGCCAGAAGTGCTTGCTAGTATTCGCGAGTCTGGCATTATCGATATGCAGATTTACCGCCTTCATACTTTGTTGGTGATGGTATTGCAAACAACAGTAGAATTTAGATTTGACAACAAAGCAAAACTAGATACTAACAATGCAAAAGTACAGGAGTGGGAACGTTTAATGGAAAGATTTCAAAAAGTCGAACCGCAAAATAGTGAAAATGGCAAATGGCAAATCATGGTTAATGTGTTTGCTTTAAAAGATAACATATAAACTCAAACGCCACAGTTCAACAACAAGCGCCAGCATAAAAATATTTGATGGAGAATACGATAGGCAAAGGTGAAAAATATTTGTGTGGGGCACTGTTATTTTAACATTTACGATAATGTGACATATGAAAACCAATCAAATTTTCATTATCTTATCGGTAGTCATTCGCCCATCCCGTCTTATGGAGAAAGATAGGCGAGCAAACATCATTAATCACGAGTCAGCCAAACGCTGAGTTTGATTTCTTTTTCCCATCGTACTCTATACTGTCAGGACTTTATACAGGCTATAAACCAATCGATTAAAAAATCATTATATATCAATCAACTATAGTAATGGCTGGAATCTTGCTGGGTCACTGAAATCTAGTAGATAAACTTCCTTCGATTTGGTTGTTTTGATTTATTTTGACGGATTATATTGACCCGTTTTTCGGCATCAATCATTTAATATAGGACTGAAAAAAAGATGACCAAAAGTAGTTACCGAAAACCTCTTGTTGTACTTGGTTTTTTCGGTGTTTTTTGTTCTTTTTTAGTGTTTGCCGACGGCGCTGACCACAGTAATACTAAATCAGATGAATTAGTAGACGAAGCTGTCAATATCATGTTTACAACCGAAGAAGTAACGGCGTATATGCGTCATCAGTACGGTGAAGATTTTGAGCCAAGTGAGCAACAAAAATCCGAGTTCGCGTCGATTTTATTGCAAATGACCGTGTTTTCGCAGGCGGCTGCTATCAGTGGACTCGTCGAAGAGCAACAAGCAGAACAGCCATTAAACACCGATGAAACAAAAGATGAACATGCACGATTACTGCTAAAGATACGTCAGATGATGTCTCGTTCAAGTTTATATGAGCAAAGGCTGCGAGAAAAATATGTTCCCACCACAGCTCATTTAAAAGAGTTATATCAAGAGAAAATGTTGGCGCTAGTCGAGGGAATGCCTAACTCATCAGTTCCCTCTTTTGAGAGTGCTCGACAAATTCTGCTAGAAAGTTACATTATTAGCCAAATAGATAAGCATTACGAATCCTTGTTAACAGGGATAGTCATTGCTGGCAAATCCACTCCTCAGAGCACTCGAGCGACTAATGACATGCATACGATGCATGATATGTCAGATATGCATGCTATGCATAACATGGCAGTTATCGGTGAAACCCTTACTCAACGCTTAGCGTATATGACAGCCCACTTTGAAGCAGGTGTTGTATTGTTGCAAAGCGGTGACATAAAAAGTGCGATTGGTCATTTATCGCATCCTGTATCAGAAATGCATTCCGACGAATGGAAAGGGCTGGACGAATTTGGTTTTGATCAAGATATGTTTATAGAAATTGTATATCGGGCCTCTATCCAAGGAGAATCTCCTGAGTTAATGTCATTGATACAAAAAGGACAACAAAATCTTTATCAGGTGGCTACAGAGGCCGGTTCAAACTCTTCAGAGATGTTTGACTTCATCATGGATGTTGCATTCGGTGAATATCCAAAAGCCGTTAGTAACAACACAATTATCGACCAAAAGATTTTTCAAGATTTAGAGGGCTACCTTATAGTGGCTAATTATTGGTCAGACAAATTACCAAAATCCGAGCAGATGGCAGCAAACCAACAACTTGTCCATTTTCATCACATGCTCGGACAAATATCACATTAATTTCAACACCTATTTCATAATGTTTAAAGAGGATAAAATGTCAAAAATAAACAAAACCATCGGAACAAAAATTGCCATAGCAATCAGCTCTGTGATTCTAAGCACTACATTTGTTGACGCACAAGAAAGCTTTGAATTAGGCAATATTACAACTGTTGATGGCAGTTTTATAGACGGGCATCACCCAAGTCTTTACATTAACGAGTCGGATATCTATACCACTGACTCAGACTCCGTAGTTTACGTTGACAATTTTAAATTCTTTGCAAGACGGTTAGGAAATCCAGTAACACCGATTGTGGTGCGAGTAAATGCTGACAACGACTTTACTGTCCTAGCGATCGGCACAACGCGCACGAGTGCTGATTACTCCTTAGGCTCAAATAATCTTCCATTTAGCGAAAACTCAGAAGTCGCTATTACTATTGCGCAGGGTGAAACTATTGCTACTGGCTTCATGGATGCATATCCAGATGGCAGTGGCTGGGGTGCGGGTACGGTTATTCCTGCTATAAATGCTGCTTCAGAAGATGAAATATTTGGCTTACTCCCTACGCAACTAATACCACAACGAAATGGTTTTGTCGCCGGTCGTGATACCGCTGCGGTAATTATCAATGAGAACATAAAAGATACAAATACTGGTAAGGATTTGCGAGAGTATGATTACCTTCGACGTAGTTACAAGTTTGCGATCACATTTCAAAGCACTGACTATTTACCGACCCACGGCCGACATTTAGAGCCTAGCAGTGAAAGCAATGAAACGCTACGAGTATGGTCAGATACAAATTTACAAGGGGCGAGTCGCACCTTCTCTCAAGGTGTCTATTCTGCAGTAGGCTCAAGCGCTCATGATAGTTTTGGTGCGGTAGCGAATGACGACACATCTTCTTTGCGAGTAGGAACGAATGCCACCGCTTG
>JAZGVQ010000013.1:0-33663 GCA_037356215.1 Thalassiosira gravida | reverse complement strand
AGAGAGTGATTTAGGCTCATCATAGCCCATATGGAGCGATTGATGAGCCTAAATCACTCTCTTAAGAAATCAAACCAATCGGTCCATAAGGCGTTGATGGCTTACAAGACAAGCTGTAGGTCATATCAGTCACAGAAGATCTGGAACATTAGTGTTTATTCCGAAATGGGCCAATCCTTGCCGTAGGCGGACCTTTAACTGATGTCTGGTAAACGTTCAAATCCGGAACATAAAGCTGGCCTAGAATACTTCAATCTCGTGCCACAAGCAGAAATTTGACATATTTTTCCTATGTTGTTTAAGGGGTTTAGAACCCTTTCAAGTTTACATTTAATTTTAGCAATATAAATAACTTATCTTTCAAAAATTTGGTGTATTTAACGCTTTGGGCGATCTGCGGAAGATCGAGCATGATGCTTTTCCACTGCTTTGCAATGTTATCCTCAAAATATTCGGGAAAACATCATGAATATAATGATTGTCGGCGGAGACACGCGCCTATTAGACTACATTGAAAACCAAATCTGCCAGTGCCACAACGAAGCTCAAATTTTTAAAACAACAGCTTTAAATAATGCAATTATGCAAACTCAAATGACAGCTTTTGATCTGGTAATAAGCACCCTGCAAATGTCATACGAAGATAGTTCACACCTATTGGATGTCTTCCGGAATGAAAACTATAATGCTCACACCCCTGTTGTTTCAATCTATGAACAGGAAGATGAGAGCACTTGGTCAGATTCGGTTTTACATAAAACGATCGAGCCAAACTTTTTTGCAAGCGATGTTGAAGAGCTTTTGCAAATTGCCGACGAGATATTGATGCCTGAAGAAGTCGCTCAAGTAGCTTAATTACCATATACGCGATGGTAATCCAGTATTTGTACAGACCTCAATTGATTATCTGTCAAAAAAATCAAAGCTACATATCGTAAAAAATAAAGCACTCAGTTCGCGCCCCCGCAAAAAACTAAGTGCTTCAGAGGCAATTTACCTGCCTTCAGGATATCTATAATCAATTCTTATTAACAAGATGTGTAATCGCTGTGATTGATGGGGGTATGCACTTCTTAAGTAGAGAAAAATAGTCGAAGTGCATACCAAATGAGCCATCACACCCAACACTCGTTACAAATTAAACACACAACTTTAACTGTTAGTTAATTAACTCACACAACTTCTAGATATTAAAATAATAATGGTGTTTGTTTCTGCACGGCACAAAAATCCAGTTAGAATTAATCAGAGCTCATATGGATTGAAGTCTCCAGATCAAGCGAACTTCCAAGCACCAAAATACAAGATACAAGATTTAGTTCTGAAAAAGCAGTTTTTTCATTGTGAGATTATTAACCCAATCTTCAACTAAGGGTGAATCTCCTCCGCTATTAATCATATCTACGGCTTAAGATGAAAGACTGCGTTATTCAGAAATGGGAGATGCGAAATGCAAAAAGGCGTCGGTTTAAACAGTATTCCAAATAGGTTTGCCCTACTCTCGGGCACAATAGCCGTCATTTTTGTCGCTGTTGCGTTTTTGGGTTTTGCTGAACATTTTCAGTTTAGTGTTGTTACCTTCTTTGCTGCGTTTAGCATCATTGTTGTTCCAACTCTTATTACATATCTTGCGGCCAACAAACTTACCCAGCAAATTACTGAACTTAAAAGCAGCGCAGATAAAATTGCTCAAGGTAACTTTGATCATCCTATAGATGTAGACTGCGCTTGTGAAATTGGAGGCTTGGCCGACAGTTTTAGAGGTTTGGTGGGACGTATCAACGCGAACGTGTTAAGAATGAATGTGCTAGCCTACACCGACGCAGCCACAAAATTACCAAATAGAACTGTTGTTGCTCACCTTCTCGAAGAGATCAAATGTGATGAAAGCCTGACCAATTGTGCAGTTTTATTCATGGACATAAACGGTTTTAAACGCATCAATGACACTTTTGGCCATAACGTTGGTGATGAAGTTTTAATTCAAGCAAGTGATCGCATCGTTCGTGACGGGTTTAATAGGTCGCAAGATCAACTGGACATGTGTATGTCGACATTTGGAGAACTTTGTCAGAGAGCACCTAAAGATATTATTGTGGCACGATACGCAGGTGACGAGTTTGTAGCGATCCTGCCAGGTTATCATAGTGATCAAGAACTCAAGGCAGTATCTGAGCGAATTACAGAAGCCTTAGAGAAACCCTTCTATTGCAACAGCAATAAAATTTCAGCTGGCGTGAGTATCGGTGTCGCCAAGTATCCAGAAGATACTGATAATCCTATGGAGCTGATCAAATACTCAGATATGGCTATGTACGACGCAAAGAGAAATAAAGAAAGCAGCTTTTCTCTTTTCCAGAAATCTATGCAAGAAGGAATTGACTACCGCAATCGTATTGAGAATGACCTAAGAGAAGCCCTTAAAAGCGATCAAATCTATCTACAATTCCAACCCAAGGTAAATGTAATTTCTGGAGAACTTGCTGGTGTCGAAGCCTTGGCACGCTGGAAACATCCTGAACTTGGCATGATATCACCAGAGGATTTTATCTCGGTCGCCGAAGATACAGGTCTCATAATTCCACTAGGAAAGAAAGTTATGGAACTTGCGTTAAAGCAAAGCCGCATCTGGAGCGATGAGGGAGTATGTCGCAAAATTGCTATTAACATTGCACCCTCTCAGTTTGAAGCTCAAAACTTTCTGGCCGATACTCTCGATTTGTTGGAAACATACAACGTCCCAGCGAAATCGGTTGAGCTTGAAATTACTGAATCGATGGCAATGTCAAAATTTGGAGAAACTAAAAGACAGTTGGACCTGTTAAGACAAGCAGGTATTTCAATTGGTCTGGATGATTTTGGCATTGGGTTTTCTAATCTTTCCCAACTTTCTAATCTTGCGATTGATACGCTTAAGATTGACAAGTCACTCATCTCCGACATCGGTGTTACACCTAAAAACGAAGCTATTTTGATGGCGATTATCAACATGGCAAAAGCTCTAGGGTTTGAAACTGTGGCCGAAGGTATTGAAACAGAAGATCAATATCGTTTTCTGGAACGAGCTGACTGCGATACGATCCAAGGGTATCTTTTAGGTAAACCTATGATGCCTGAAGATATCACCGCTTGGGAGAAAAACTATTCTCACCCACGTTCAATCAACAAGACAAACGGTGTTCACAAAGCTGCGTGATCGGTTTGTTTTATTGGTGGATGACACGATTACACACGCCAATGAGGACTCAAAACGGGAGTGCGAAGGCCAATTCAACACAGATGTCAACATATTTAATACAATTTCCGCGGTTGACCCAGAGGTGGCATGTGGGCACATCCGATTGTAATCTCAATAACCAAGCTTCGAGTTCGTAATTAAAAACGGGTTAACTGCTATCGGTCATATTTTGAACATCTAACTGAGGGATGGATTAGCGTATGAGGGATGACATTCACATTCGTAAGGCTATTGAAATCGACTTTTCACAATGGCGGTCGCTTTGGGATCAATATAATGCGTTTTACGGGAGGACGGGACCAACAGCCCTTTCTGAGGATATTGTATTATCGACCTGGAATCGCTTTCATAATGTTAGCGAGCCGCTAACTTGTCTCGTTGCAGAATATAATGGTTGCCTCGTGGGGCTCGCACACTACATTTTTCATCCGAATACAATTTTGATTGAAAACACCGCTTATCTGCAGGACTTGTTTTCAGACCCCTCCGTTCGAGGTAAAGGTATTGGGCGTGCATTATTGACCTCATTTTTCGAAAGGTCAAAAGATGCAGGTGTCACACAGATATATTGGCATACACATTCATCGAACAACCAAGCTAAGAAGCTATATGATGATCTCGCAACGAATACTGAATTTATTGTATACCGAAAGTCTCTATGAAATAAGATGTTGATGTATGTCAATAAGAGTCACATTATTCAAATGACAACCTACTTTGGTAGGACGCTACGGTGCGGCGGTGAATTTCGTGTAGAAAGATTTCATAAAAAATTTGAAGCATTTACTCTTTCGGACTGAAATGTCCGCCTTTGGCGCGAACCCGACATTCTCTTGGAAATATGGAAGTTTGCTTTGAAAGAAAAAGCAGACAAGCACAACCCAAATACCGAGTTCCAAAAAAGTGCAAGGGTCGGCTGCTGTGCTAGAAGTGTGCTAGCAAATATCGCACCACACGGCAGCGTTAAATGCTGATATAAGCTATTGGAATTATTGAAGAAAATTGGAGTGGGCGAGGCGATTTGAACGCCCGGCTCTGGCTTTACTACCGATTTCGGTCGGTATTATCAGATGCATAGCGTTCGGCGCAAATCGTAATACTGTTTAGTAGTTTTTGAAGAGTTGGTTCATTGTGCCGTTCAGATAGAAAATACATTCCAACTTGACTACTCTCTATAGAGGCGTTTATGGACAATGGAACCAGTCCGAGTTCCGCAAAACTGTCCTTCATGTCGATTGGATATACTGTGTATCCTCCTGTTCGCTTCACCATATCAACGCAGGTTAATAGTGAATTGGAAGAGTAGCTAAACGAGCCTGATGGATTGAAAATTTTTTCAAGATTGTTCACATCAGGATCCAATAGGATCTCGCTGTAACGTCGATCCATTGGTACACTATTGATCCAGCGATGGTTTACCAAGTCGTCTGTTGTACAATTCTTTGAAAGAAGAGGATTATCCGCAGATACATAATATGCATCTTTGGTTTGGAATAGAGGGATAAATTCAGCGCTGATACCTGGGACTAGATTTTGTATGCGATGCCCAACGGATACGGCGACCTCTCCCGCCAGTAGTTTCCACATGCAATGAAATTTGCTACCATTTTCTACATAAATTGAAGCGCTTTGAAGGTCAGTTTTAAGCATCTCAATTGCGTCATGAACGAACAGGCTCCACCACGCATGCCCACATCCCACGCCAATCAGTTCTCTTTCACCCTTGCGGAGGTTTTCAATCTCTTGTGATGCCTGTATTTCAATGCGCGACATGACCCTTGTTTTCTCATAAAGGATCGATCCAAATGAAGTTAAGCGCATGCCTCTTGGTGTGCGTTCAAACAAATTTACTCGGTGTTTTTCTTCCAGATTCTTTATATTCACTGTGATGGTTGGTTGGGTCACATTGAGCTGTTTTGATGCCGCAGAAATACTACCCGTTTCTGCAACTGCAAGAAATTGATGCAGGCTACGTTCCATGAAGGCTTCCCTGAAATTCATATATAGGTTTTCTCTATACCTAGCTAGAAAATTCATATTTTTCAAGCGTGTGAGATCAGAATATGAATGGCCTAGGTTCGATTATTTAATCCGAACTATTAAAATTTTCGGGAGGAAAACATGAATACAGATGCTAAATCCGTAATGCTGCGTCTCACAACAGCAGCTCTATTTACGACCATAAGCGTGGCGACATCAGTTGCTGCAGAAATTACTTATGTTTCCGGTGCCACGGGTGCTGCAGTTGAAAACTTTAAATCCCTTGTCGCTCCTTGGGAAAAGACAACTGGACATACGGTAACTCTTGTGCCGATGCCGTCATCAACAACTGACCAATTTGGCCAGTATCGCCTTTGGTTAGCAGCAAAAAACGGTGATGTTGATATCTACCAAACTGACGTGATTTGGGCTCCGCAATTTGCTGAGCACTTTGTTGATTTAACCGAGAGTGCAGGTGACTTGATGTCATCTCATTTTCCATCCATTGTTCAGTCGCAAACTGTTGATGGCAAGCTTGTTGCCTTGCCAATTTATACAGATGCGCCAGCTTTATTTTACCGCAAAGACTTATTGAAAAAACACGGCTACGATCAAGCGCCTCAGACATGGGAAGAGCTGACGGAAGTTGCGCAGGAAATTCAGGATGCTGAACGTTCAGAGGGAAATAGAGACCTTTGGGGTTTTGTTTGGCAGGGCAATGCCTATGAGGGTTTAACCTGCGATGCATTGGAGTGGGTAAAATCATCAGGTGGCGGACAGATCATTGAACCCGATGGTACAATTTCAATCAACAATGAAGCCGCTATTGCCGCAATTGAGTTAGCCGCAACATGGCCGGGGACGATTTCTCCAAAAGGCGTGCTCGCATATCAAGAAGAAGATGCACGTGGTGTTTGGCAAACCGGTAATGCCGTCTTTATGCGAAATTGGCCTTATGCTTATGGTTTGGGCAATGCTGAAGATAGCGCAGTTAAAGGATTGTTTGGTGTCACCACACTTCCAACAGGACAGGGACATGATCAATCCGCTGCAACTTTAGGCGGCTGGAATGTAGCGGTATCTAAATATTCAGAAAACCAAGAAGCTGCGATCTCATTAGCAAAATATCTTGCGGGACCTGAAGCACAAAAACAACGTGCGATAAATGAATCCAAACTGCCGACGATTATGGATCTTTATGATGATGCGGAGATAGCTCAAGCTCAACCGATCATTCCGCAGTGGAAGGATGTCTTTTTGCAGGCTGTGCCGCGTCCATCAGCGCCAACACGGGGAGATTATAATGAGGTGTCGACGTTATTTTTCTCAGCGGTGCACTCTGTTTTATCCGGAGATGAAACAGCAGCAAATGCATTCGCAGAGCTGGAAGTCGATCTCGAAGACCTTTTGGATAAATAGGCGTTCAAACGCGCGTGGACCGGGTGATCTTTTGCCCGGTTTCACTCTGTTTAGAAAAATTAAAATCCATTAGACGAGGGGGAGTGAGACAATGCGGGGTAGTAATAATCACGCAATAAAACATAATTCGGCTGAGTTAAACCTCCAGCAACAACGTGTAATCGCAGCTTATAAACTGTTGGTACCTATGCTTATCATGCTGGTATTTGTTGCTGCTTGGCCGCTGTTTCGCTCGATTAGTTTCTCATTTACTGACGCAACATCAAACACCATCTTTAATGGCCAATCCAATTGGGTTGGTTTTGATAATTACCTTGAACGGCGCGTTCGTTCTAATGGCGAGGTGAGTTGGCGCGGTGTGCTCGTAGATGGCGATTGGTGGAATGCCGTTTGGAACACAATCCGCTTCTCCGTTGTCTCGGTTTCTCTTGAGGCATTCTTTGGTTTGCTCATTGCTCTGGTTTTAAATATGCAATTTAGAGGTCGTGGGTTTGTTCGCGCTGCTATTTTGATACCTTGGGCGATCCCGACTGTTGTTTCAGCCCGCATGTGGGGTTGGATGCTTAACGACCAGTTTGGTATTATCAATCACATAATGATGAGTATTGGCCTTATCAGTGAGCCAATTGCATGGACTGCCTCATCAGATACCGCAATGCTTGCAGTGTTGATTGTCGATGTTTGGAAAACAACACCTTTCATGGCGCTGTTGATATTAGCCGGTCTTCAAATGATTCCGCGCGATATGTATGAAGCTGCCAAAATCGATGGTGTTCACCCGATCCGCGTTTTCTTTAGCATCACACTGCCATTGCTAAAACCTGCCATTATGATTGCTATCATTTTTCGTGGGCTAGATGCTCTTCGTATTTTTGATCTTATCTATTTATTGACGCCTCAATCAGATGCGACCGTAACTATGTCAGTTCTTAGTTATCGAGAGATCCAGCAGTTTGGGGATTATGGAGAAGGGTCGACCATGTCCACCCTATTGTTTTTGATCATCACCACCTTTGTGCTGCTTTACATTAAATTGGGCAAGCTGGATTTGGCTGAGGGGAAAAGCTAATGGATCGATCTATTTTGCAGAATATGGCGTTTTATTTCGTCGTCGTTCTCATCGTAATCATATCTGTTTTTCCGTTTTATTATGCGGTGATAACCAGCTTTGAAACGGGTACTGCAATCTTTAAACCAAATGTCTTGCCAGAGGCTTTTTCTCTTTCAAATTATGAAACGGTGTTTACCCAGCGGAACTTTTTACGCTCTGTTGTGAATTCAGTTTTCATCGCATCCGTAACTGTTTTATGTGCGTTACTTCTTGCTGTTACGGCTTCATTTGCATTAGCGCGGGTTCAATTTAGAGGTCGAGGATTGTTACTCATTACCATTCTTGGCGTTTCGATGTTCCCTCAAATAGCTGTGTTGTCCGGACTGTTTGAATTGGTCAATGCGTTAGGGATTTATAATAAGCCGTGGGCATTGGTGCTTTCTTATACGATCTTCACGCTGCCATTTACCGTTTGGGTTTTAACAACCTTTATGCGT
This sequence comes from Thalassiosira gravida, assembly GCA_037356215.1. NCBI lineage: Eukaryota > Bacillariophyta > Thalassiosirophyceae > Thalassiosirales > Thalassiosiraceae > Thalassiosira > Thalassiosira gravida. Next base: position 25,478 of record JAZGVQ010000013.1, on the reverse strand, counting down.
GATTTGCCGATTGAAATTGAAGAGGCTGCGATTGTTGATGGTGCAACACCTTGGGTGATTATTACTCGGATCTTCTTGCCATTATTGTGGCCCGCATTGGTTACCACAGGCTTGCTTGCATTCATTGGTGCTTGGAACGAATTTCTGTTCGCGCTCACTTTTACAATTTCAGAGACAGAGCGAACTGTGCCCGTGGCAATTGCGCTTTTGAGTGGCGCCTCGGTTAATGAAATTCCTTGGGGTCCGATTATGGCTGCAAGTGTCATAGTTACAGTTCCGCTTATTTTATTGGTGCTTATTTTTCAACGCAAAATCGTTGCGGGTCTAACCGCTGGCGGTGTCAAAGGCTGATAGGAGAAAACTGTTGGCAAATATAGAACTAAAAGCTGTTCGCAAATCATTTGGTCAATTTGAAGCCATTAAAGGTGTCGATCTTGAAATTAAAAAGGGTGAATTTATGGTTTTTGTCGGCCCCTCTGGCTGCGGCAAGTCTAGCCTCTTGCGCATGATCGCAGGCTTGGAGGAAATTACAAGCGGAGACCTTGTTTTTGATGATGAGCGGGTTAACAACTTGGTGCCAAGTAAACGAGGCATCGCGATGGTGTTTCAAAGCTATGCTCTTTATCCGCATATGACAGTTTATGAAAATATGGCTTTTGGCATGCAACTGGCAAAGGCTTCAAAACAAGATCAGGATAAAAGAGTGCGCGAAGCAGCTGCTCTTTTACAGATTGATCATTTGCTTGATAGACTGCCTAAACAAATGTCTGGGGGACAGCGCCAGCGGGTCGCAATTGGCCGCGCGATTGTTCGAGATCCACGTGTGTTTTTGTTTGATGAACCATTGTCAAATTTGGATGCTGCTTTGCGCGTTGCAACACGTTTGGAAATTGCCAAATTGCATCATGATATGAGCGATGCAACGATGGTTTATGTCACGCATGATCAGGTGGAAGCGATGACATTGGCAGATCGCATTTGTGTCTTGCGTGATGGCAAGGTGGAGCAGGTGGGTACACCAAATGAGCTTTATGAGCAGCCCAATTCAATATTTGTTGCTGGATTTATAGGTTCGCCAAAAATGAATTTTCTAACCGGTGAATTTGCGGGAAAATTTGATTGCGAGACGGTTGGAATTCGGGCTGAGCATTTAGATATTGTTGCTGAGGCGGAAGATGCTTGGCACGGTAAGATCATACACACAGAAGATCTTGGAGCTGATCACTTCTTGTTTGTCGATATTGGTTTGGAAGAGCCAATCGTTATTCGCCAGTCAGGGAAAAATTCTGCGGTCTTAGGTCGTGAGATAAATATTCGACCTAATGTTGAAAACATCCATAGATTTGGACGGGACGACAAAAAACTAACATAAAATTTCATACATGTAATAAATGAATATTCCAGTTTGTCGCTGGTAATAACGGAGCCTTAAAATGACAAAAATTGTTCTCATTGGCGCAGGTAGCCTGCAATTTGGTGTGGGTATGTTGGGAGATATATTCCAGTCTGCCCATTTAACTGAAGCTGAAATTATCCTTAATGACATCAATGGAGCGGCAGCGCAGCGGACCTTTGATGTTGCAAACGCTTATATTTCGGAACATGGTCTTAAACAAACGGTCCGGTCGGAAGGGGATCTTTCCACGGCTCTGGTTGGTGCCGACTTCGTTGTGATTTCGATTGAAGTTGGCGATCGCTTTGCGCTTTGGGATTTAGATTGGAGAATTCCACAGCAATATGGCATTCAGCAGGTTTATGGCGAAAATGGCGGACCGGGGGGGCTATTCCATTCGCTTCGTATCATTCCGCCAATTCTCGAAATTTGCGGTAAGGTGATGGAGCATGCTCCAAATGCGACAGTGTTTAATTATTCCAATCCCATGAGCCGGATCACGACAACGGTGTGCCGTGCTTATCCTGAGATAAAGTTTATTGGCATGTGTCATGAGATTGCCTCGCTTGAACATCATCTGCCGCCATTGTTGGATCAGCCGCGTGAAAACTTGCATTACAGAGCTGGCGGTTTGAACCATTTCTCGGTCATGACGGAAGTTATATATTTAGATAGCGGAAAATCCGCCTATAATGATGTGCGCAATCGTGCAGAAGAGTATTTCAGTGTTCAACCAGGTTATTCTGAGATTTTAAAGGCGAGCCGCGAAACCGGTAAAACATTGGATACTGAAGGTTGGATGGAGATGGATCTGTCCTACATTAAAAAAACACGTCCTTGGTCTGACCGATGGTTGTTTAAAGTAATTCTTGATCGGTTTGATGTTTTACCGATTACTTATGATAGTCATTTTGGTGAGTATATTCAGTGGGCACATGATTGTTGTGACCATCGGGGCATCTGTGATTTTTATACCTATTACAGAACCTATTTGGGCGATGTGACGCCAAAAATCGAGCCGCAATTGCACGAGCGTGTTGTCCCCATTATCGATGGAATTGTAACTGGTTACGCCTACGAAGAGGCAGCTGTGAATATCCCTAATGCCGGGTTTATAAAAGATCTACCGGATTGGATTGCGGTTGAAGTTCCAGCTAATGTTGATTCAACTGGAGTGCATGGAATTGCTGTGGATGTGCCAATTGGAATTCGTGGCCTGCTAACAAACCAAATTGGCGTGCATAACCTGACAGCAGAAGCCATACTACAAAAGAAAAAGGACCTTGTTGTTCAGGCGCTTTTGGTCGATCCAGTTGTAGGTGTCTCGAAGGGGATACCAGAATTGGTGGATCATATGATTGAAGAGCAAAAACCATGGCTCGATTATTTGAGCTAACTCAGGTGCTGCCAATTACCTTGTTTCAAAAAAAAGATGTCACCCGCTCGTTCTTAGTGGGTGATACAAAATTCCAGAATTTAGTTTAATTTTTGTTTTCAAATCTAATCATTCTGTTTGAGCTGGATATTGATTTGGCTAGCATATGAGAATTACAACAAACACTTATAGTTTTTATGGGCTGCACTCAGCGCAATGAAACGCATCCAAAATACCACTGTGCTAGTTTTGCGCTAGATTGTTACCAGCTGAAATCAAAATCAACCGAGCAATTTGGCGATCCAAAATCAGCTTCAAGTTATCCCAATTACCCAGCACCAAAAAAGTGCAAGGGTCAGTGACTGTGCTAGAAGTGTGCTAAATCGTAAATCAACACATTCCTAAAGCATTGAAATCATTGATCTCAATTTTGCTAAAATCACGCTGTGTTAGCTGTGTGCTAGCAAATAGCATGGGTAATGCCAGTAGTGGCTATTTATATAAGTCATTGTAGTTGTTGAGGAAATTTGGAGCGGGCGAGGCGATTCGAACGCCCGACCCTAACCTTGGCAAATATGGTAATTAGCTGTTTTCATCTGTAAAATCAGTAACTTAAATTGACTGTGCTAGCGATGTGCTAGGCATTATTCATCCTTACTTCTAGCGCAAAATCAATTGACCAATAGCAACATGCGCATTAATATGCGCATAAACTGAATGCGTTAATTTGAGAAAACAAATGACTAAAAGCCCGGCAAAAAAAGCGACCAACTTATCTATTGATAGCACTGTGCTTTCAACCGCGAAAGACATGAATATCAATCTCTCAGAAGCTGCGGAACGGGGTATTCTGCTAGCTGTTAACAAGCTCAAAGCACAACAATGGAAAGCTGAAAATCAAGCTGCACTGGAAAGTTCAAATGACTTTGTTGAACAGCGCGGCTTACCTTTACAATCCAGTCGATTGTTTTAATGGCCCGATATGATGTTTTTCAATATGGGTCAGCTGAAAGTCTAGTCGTTGATGTCCAAGCTGATTTACTCGATCATTTAAACACACGAGTTGTTGTCCCGCTTTTGCCGGTTTCAAATGCGCCAAAACCTGCCAAGTTTTTGAATCCAGTTATTCAAATCGATGGAGTAGGTTATGTGTTTATGGTTCAATTTCTGTCAGCGGTGTCATTGAGTGAATTGGGTAAGAAAGTTGCCAATATTGAAGAGCATTTTGACCAAATTACACGGGCGCTTGATATGGTATTTCACGGTTTCTGAAAAATTAGAGTAGGTTAATAGTTTGGATTTTTTCAAGTTCTGCTTTCAATTAGACCAGAGACATTTTCTGATCTGTCTATTAAGTCGCAGGTTGGCCCAATCCGGACATCAGTCCTGCTAATTGTGATTGGTCGAAAGCACCTTTGCTGGAACTACTGCAGAAATCTCAGAGTCAGAAAATCAATAAGCCTTCGCGTTAGCTTCTTCTGTGGTCCAAGATCAGGCCAAACCGCATATATGTTCGTTGCTGCTGATTGCCAATCGGGTAGGATACGCACTAACTTGCCAGAGGCCAATTCAGTTTGTATTTCATTTAACGGAAGTGCCCGCATTCCCAAGCCGGCAAAAATTGGATCTAAATGCTGAAATTGACCACTTTCAGTAGTCGTCTAAGTAAATAAACTTCAATAGTTCGAACACAGAAGAAGGCTGACAAGACAGGTAAATATCTTTGACAATGAGTCATCGCAAGATGATTTAGACTTGGAAAACTCTAAAATAAATGAGCTTGCATAAAACAAATAAGTGTAACTGTGGCGTAAATCAACTATAGTGAGTGTTGCTGACCAACACTAACTATTTGAGTAAAACTGTGGGTAAATCCAGAATTGAACGTAATATTGTATTTGATGAACCTTCAAACAAGGATCAGTTTCAAGGGAAAGGCCACGAGCGAACAGCTTTTGCGCTATCGCTCGCTATTGCAGAGTTTAATGACGAAGATCGTGCCATTGGTTTGGATGGACCATGGGGTAGTGGTAAATCGAGTGTAGTCGAAATGGCGGAAGCCATGCTCAAGGGGCAAAACAAAAGCAAATGCAGTGCCATCCGAAAACTGGACAAAGTATATAGTCAATAATCAGCATATTTCTCAAGTTTTAAGCGAAAAAATTTCTTCCTCTGGTTTGATATTAGAACAGCCAAAATTTCGTGTCGAATTTGTCAATTTAATCCTTGGCATTCTTGATGGTTCGATTGAACCTCAAACCACACATGGAACTATTGACGTACTGATAAATGCAATTTCGGAAGATTTCCATGGTGATATTCTGAGAGAAGTTCGCGAAAAAATATCTGGTGTCACATCGTCGACAATTGTTGTTGCTAATCAACAGTTCCCCGAACTACTCGGGAGGATTATATCCGAGGGTAAACAGATAATGGCCGCCGAAAAGCACAATGTTGTAAGGCATTTATTTTGTTCGGCTCTAGAATCTGGGCAGGAAAGCGTATTATCTCAATTTAATGGTGTCGGATATTCGAAGTTTTCTGATTATTTTAAGAAGTGTGATGAAGCCACACAAAACAAAGTTAAAGGTGCCTACGATAATTTTGCTAAGACTAGCGACAATAGAGAATTGGTGCAGGATACTGGCGTGACAATATACGGAAAGGCTAAGTTGAAGAGCATTTTCCAACAAGTGTTAGAATTCAATCCATTCTTCCGACTGCCTGAAACAGGTGATGATCAAAAGTAATACTTCACATCCCAAATCAATGATCGACAACTGAAATTAGGCCAATTCAGGCCGGGGAGTATACATATATTACCACTACACAGATAATTGCGACAACCAATGCTGCGGCTCCTCCATAATTTCTTCTAGATCACGATAAGAAACAGCATATCTGGCATAGAAAAACACCGCATAGAAAACCACATCTTTAGGATAGTGGCTGCCTTTAAAGTCAATCATTAGAATCTCAACCGGCATATTGAATTAGCTGAGAGTTCAATACATAACACAAATAAACCGTGCGTAAAATCTGCGACACTACTACGAGTTAGCCTATGGATCATCCACCGTTTTGGCCCTTAGTCTGAACATTGATCCGACCCACGTCCGCACTCTTGTCCGCCTGAATGTGACATTTCTGTGAAGGTTAAGTGACGCAATGCATCCGCAGGCGTCTGACTATCACAGAGGCAAGGCTATGAATTCGATAAACTGGAATGATCCGATTTGGGAGCTATTGATACGTTTCACCCTTAATACGGCAGCAATGGTTTGCCTACTGTTCGGCATGTATTACCGCCGCTATCGCGATAAGGAACTCGCCACAACGGCCTCCATGTTCAATATCTTCGCGTTTTCTGTTCTTACGATATTATCCAGCGTGGAGTTCAGCATCGCAGCCGGCTTTGGCCTTTTTGCAATACTCGCATTGTTCAGCCTCCGATCTGAACAGATATCGAAAATAGAAATCAGCTACTTCTTCGGCGCCATTGCAATTGCTGTCATCTGTTCTGTTCTTGGGACTGGACTGATGTTTGTCGCTGTTGTTGTCACCTTTGTTTTGATAGCTGCATGGATTCTCGACCACCCAAAAATTTTGCATACTGCGAACGGTGCAAAACTCACGCTCGACCGTATCGAACCACATGTGCTCGCCGATCCCGATAAAATGAAGGCTGACTTATCCGATCGTCTTGGTGTGGAGGTCATGAATTTTCAGGTGATCGAACTGAATTACGTCAATGACCTTGCCCGCATCAACGTCTTTTACAAAAACTAGGAGCGTAAAATGAAACACTCAATTGACCTAAACTGGCTGACACAACCATTTGCACCGATCTCTTTGGATGCTCTGAACGCAAAAGCTGAAATGATGAGTCGCATCGACAACAAATATGTTCTGCGTGCGGATCAATTAAGAGCACTTTTACCTGCGCTAGCATCTAAGTTTGACATTCTTGATATGGGCAATCGTCGGGCATTTACCTACGCCACACGCTACTTTGATGATGAAACAAAATGTGCTTATTTCGAACACCATCAGGGCTTGCGCAAAGGGTTTAAAGTGCGTGCTCGTCGGTATGTCGATGCAGGGCTTTGCTTTCTCGAAGTGAAGGTTAAGGGCAAGCGAGGCATGACCGAGAAGTTCCGGATGCCATATGAGTCTCAGTTTTTAGAAGCGTTGACCCCGGATGCAATTGGGTTCGCTAAGGATACCTACAGTCGCCAATATAGCAAACCTTTCAACTATATTCTGAACCCATCTTTGGATTTGCAATACCAACGCATCGCGTTAGTTGCGCGCGAAGGTGGAGAACGCATGACCATAGATACCGATATGCGGTTTATGGGAAACGATCAGTCAGTAGAAATAGGGGGCGATGTCTTCATCGTGGAAACTAAATCTGCAAACGGGCGTGGTTTTTCAGATATCTTGTTGCGCAACGCGCATGAACGCCCGATAAAACGTTGTTCTAAATATTGCATTGGGATGGCAGTGACTGGCCAAGTTTCACGCTACAATCGGTTTTTGCCAACTTTACGCAAGCTTGGCATGACAACACCAAATCCGACGATAGGACGGTGGTCAGAAATTCGCCCCGAAATTCGCCAAAGCTTGCTCGGCGTTCCGGCTGCATCGGAAAACGCGTTCGCATAGGAATGCAATCTTGCTGGCAGATTGATGAGAATTGCATTTATGTGCATACGTAGACCAGACCTTCGTCTGATGCCAATTGGGGTAAATCTTGCTAAATTACGCTTGGTAAAACCTCCGCCAGTATTGAAATGCGGTCTGTTATGAATTTGCGAACACATATATCTCAGCTCATTGCGATTATTTTGATCAGCTTATGTCTGGCTTCAACGCCACTGCGTATCAACGTCACTCTAGAAAAAGGGCTTTCTATTTCCCTGGCACAGGCCCACGCGAAGAATGGGTCCGACAACAGTGGCAAGGGAAATAGTAACGACGATCGAGACGACGATGATGATGATGATGATGATGATGATGATGACGACAAAAAATTAACCCAAAAAGGAAACGGCGAAAAATCAGGTAAGCGGCTTGCCAGAAATGTAAATTTTCACATTAAGTATTCGAATGGTTGGGACGAACGGATTCGCAACGGGCGATATCGTCTGCTTGATCCGAAAGGGCGTAAAGTCGCAGATCGCTGGGCGACGACGAAAGATCTCAAACGAATGCGCGAGGCGGCTGGCCAGTAGTTATCTTTCTTGCCACGCTTTCTGAGCAATGAGCGCTGCTTCAACCCGGTTACGGGCATGAAGTTTGCTAAGAATGATGGTCATATAGTGCTTGACAGTTTTTTCTTGAATATTGAGCGCGTCGCCTATTTCCCGATTGCTTTTGCCTACCGCGACTCCTTTGAGAATATCCTCTTCGCGCTTTGTTAGATCATCAATCGGTTGTCGTTCAGTAGATTTGGTATTTTTCATAACTTTCAAAACTTGGGCGGCAAGGCCCGGCGATATGTGCGCTTCGCCTGCGGCGAGGCGAGCCAGGATATCGCGTAACTCGGCAGCCGAAACACCCTTTAGAAGATAACCGGTCGCGCCTGCCTGCATCGCAGCGGTCACATCGGTACTGTCTTCCGACACCGTAAGCATCGCCACGGCTTTGGCAGTTTTCGCCTGTGAGATGCGTGAAGCCGCTGACACACCACCGCCGGGCATAGAAAGATCAAGCAGGGCGATGTCCGGTTTATACTGTTCGGCCAAGGCTACTGCTTCATCCGCTGTACCGCCAACGCCCACGACTTTGAATGCGCCCGTTTCCTCAATTGAGTGAACTAGCCCATCACGGAATATCGGATGATCGTCAGCAAGAATAATTTGGATTGTCATGGCGTCGTCTCTTCAAATGGTAGCGAGAGTGAAATTATAGTGCCGGCACCGGGCTTTGAGCTTATTGATAGGTAACCGCCAATACTTTCGGCTCGGTCTGTGAGGCCATAGAGACCTTGTCCGCCATCTTCACGCAACGGTCGCGACTTAGAGGTGTCAAATCCGGATCCATTGTCTGTGACCGACACATTCAACGATCGCCCATCGCTTTCAAGAATTACTTCAGCGGCTTTAGCACCCGCATGGCGGCTTACGTTTGATAGTGTCTCTTGCAGAAAACGAAAAACACAAAGTTTTTGCGCGTAGTTTACGTTCAACGCGCCCCTATCTGGAGCTTGAACACTTACAAGTAGCCCAGTCTGCTGGCGATGATCTTTAACCGCCCGATCTATAAGTTCGACCATATTTAACCCATCGAGGTCGGGTAGCGCCAATCCTCTTGAGATGATGCGTAGTTCTTCCAGCGCTTTGTCGAGCGAGTTTCGCACTAGGGAAACATCTTTTGTTTCTGCTTCTTCGTTTGCAAATGCGCCGTCCAAACGCAATGACGCTAGCGACAAATATTGTGCCGGGCCATCGTGAAGGTCTGATCCGATGCGCCGTATCGCGCGTTCGGTTTGTGCAGTTGCGCGCGATGATGCGACGACAGCTTTTTTACGAAGTAGAGCATTCTGTTTTGAAACTTCTTTGGTTTCAATCAACTGATCGGTTAGAGCCTGACGCTGCTGCCGGATGGTTTTGCCACCAGCTTGCACAATCCAGAATAGCAAAAATCCGCTGCCTAAAAATGAACCACCAACAATGAGCCAGCCTGTGCGCCGTGCATCGTCAATATCCGAAGCTAACTTATCGGCTCGCTCATAAAATTCAGCAACGGCGATAACATCGCCCGTCCAGATTTCGCGCACCGGGCTATACACTTCCAGCAATGGTACACCTAAACTTGCTTCAGTCTGATTTTCTAAATCATTCAGATTCTCAAATGATGCTGCAACTTCACCGGACCACGCACGCTTTAATTCATCCGATGGTTGGAACTGCTGCCCGATAAGAGCCGGATCGGACGCATGAACAATACGTCCGCCCTTCAGCCAGATTTTATAGGAAACTACGCGACCCCCGAGAGTCGTTCCTTCAAATATTTCAGCCAGCGCTTGTCTGGCAGGCGGTGAAAGCGTGTCGGTTTCAGCTAACTCCTGACTCAACGGCGATATGAAACTCTCCATAAAGAGAGCTGCTGTTGCGGCTGAGTTCTGAACAACTGAGTCTTGAATACGTTGAGAAATCCAGTTCCCGACCAAGAGCATCGCGCAAATCATGACAATAGCTCCTGCCAAGAGGAACTGTCCCGGCAGTGTCAAATCGCGCCAATGGTAGGTGTCGGCAGGTATTCTCATTTTCAGTTTTTAACACCGCTTTTAACTTGCTAAAACAGACCAAGGTCTGAGTACTCCAGACGACAAAATTTATGAGTAAGTGAACTGCTGGTTATTCAGCACACAACAGGTCACTTTTCTCCCGAAGTCGTTTTGAGGGTGTTGTCAAAGAAACTCTAATCATTCACAAAGGTTCCAAAAAGTTCATATTTTACGCTGCACAGATATCACGCCACTCAGTCAGCGCAGCAGCAGGTTTTTGCTTATAGTCCCGTCTGGTTTCTAGATGTCTTTCGTGATTAAAATGGTTGTAGATTGACCCATATACAGCGGCGAGTTTCTGCGGTGCAGCGGGGCTTCTGAACTTTTGCATTGCCCTCTCCCGCCTTCGAAATGGAAGGTGAGAGTTTTCACATCTGTTATTATGATATTGCGTAGTATTTTGAAGGTGCTTCGCGCCTAAAACACTTAATGCAGCGCCATATGAAGTAAGTTTATCTGTAACAACTTCATGCGGGTTACCGTGTTTTTTCATCAGTTTCTTTATAAATTTCAATGCTGTACGTCTACACCGTTTTTTTGAAACAAAAGCTTCTAATACTTCACCTTCGTGATCAACGGCGCGCCAAAGTAAAAACTTCTCACCATTGATTTGCACAAACACCTCATCTAGATACCAGCGCCAATTGGAATGATTACATCTTCGCTTCTTTCCGATTTTCTTAGCAAATGCCCCACCAAATCTATTCACCCCAAAACGAATAGTTTCATGGCAAATATCGACACCACGTTCAAACAAAATATCTTCAACCTGTCGATAACTCAGCGGATAACGCACGTAATACATCACCTCTAGTTGGATAATTTCTGAGCTTGTTTTGAAATATTTATAAGAAATCTTGTCTGTCATTTTTAAAATCTATGCTAAATTAAAGCCCAGTTCAATTTTCTTTTGACAACGTCCTGTTATGCCTCAGTGATCGGACAATAGGAAAATGCAACACCGCAATAATTTATGTAATCACTTGGTATCACGGTTTAACATTTTATTTGCTCTTAGATTAGCAGCTAACGCCTTTCGAATAATGGAAAATCTGGGCGCTTGCGCGGCATCTTCGAGTTGTGCGATCCAAACTGGCACTGTGATGGATGGGTCTTCCTCTCGAATCCTGACCAATCCGGACTGACCGTCTCCCAGAAATGAGGGCAGAAATGTTTTCCCATGACCAAGTTGTGCCAGATGCCTCAAGGTCAAGAAGCTATCCGCGCCGTAGCGTAAAACTTCTTTAGGCAGTTCTCTTTCCATCCATTGTGCCGGTAGCGAACGTCTTAGTGCTCCGTGCAGGCCAAGCCAGCTCGTAACCGTTTGGTTTTTCGCGTAAATTCCCATCTCCAGAGAGCCAACCACTTCTCCTACTAGTTCATCGCTGAGTTTTTCGGCAGGACGGACGACAATGTCCGCAGACATGCGAGATAAATCGTGATGATAATTACTGCTTAACAATGCAAGTTCAATATCTGGATAGGCCTGTTTAATATCTAAAAAAACAGAAGGTAACACAACCTGACAGAGGCTATCAGTGGATGCTATTCTTACACGACCTTTGAGGCGGGCGTTCGATCCGTTTATTGCCCGTTTCATCTTAAAAACCGCAGCTTCAACAGTTTCGGCAGCGTCTAATATGGGGACCGCTTCGTCTAACAACTTATAGCCGGATTTGTTTTTTTGAAAAATTGGCTCACCAATTCGCTCTTCAAATCCAGAAATCCTTCGCAGTACTGTGGCGTGAGTGACACCAAGCACCGACGCCGCAGCGTTGAGGGAGCCATGTTCTACCACCGCTAAAACATAGCGGATATCATCCCAATTTTCGTTGTTCATAATTTAACAATACTAAGCTATTTTTGATCAATTGCAATTATTTTTGAATAATATAAGCTTCGTTAAAAATGGAGGTCTAATATGAAAAAAATTACTTTGCTCGTATCTGCAGCTTTAGTGGCAGCCACAACAATAGGCAGTGCTGTTGCGCAAAATGGGGTAAATCCGGCGGTTAAAGCTCGACAATCTGTCATGCAATTATATGGTTTCAATTTGGGCCAGCTTGGCGCTATGGCTAAAGGCGACGCAGAATACAACGCTGATGCAGCTGCGGCTGCGGCTGACAATCTGGCAGCTCTTACTCAACTTAACCAAATGGCTATGTGGCCTCAGGGTACTGATAATGAAGCTGATCCAAATTCGCGCGCTCTACCTGCAATTTGGACCAATTTTCCCGATGTTGCAGCAAAAGGTAAAGCTCTAGCTGATGCCGCCGTTGCGATGCAAGCAGCAGCAGGAAAAGATCTAGATTCATTGCGCGCTGCCATGGGTCCTTTAGGTGCTTCATGCGGCGCATGCCACAAAGTATATCGTGGGCCAGCAAGATAGATTAGTAAAATGCGCTCATATATTTCCGCTTTCTGCGGCTTAGCAATCGTCGTTGCCGCAACGGGTTGGGTGCTTACGACCCCCGACACGATTAGCGAAACCGAAATTGCGAGTGTTGAGCCTGATCTCCAACGCGGCGAAATTGTTTTTTTCGCTGCGGGGTGTTCATCTTGTCATACAGCTCCTGACAATGAAATTGATGGTGAGATCAAACTCAGTGGTGGGAAACAATTTGCGACTGAATTTGGTACATTCATAGCGCCAAATATTTCAAGTGATAAACAGTACGGTATTGGTAATTGGTCAACGCACCAATTTGTCAACGCAGTTCTGAAGGGTGTTAGTCCTCATAACCAGCACTATTATCCCGCATTTCCTTATTCGTCTTACTCGAAAATGACGCTACCTGATGCAGTGTCGCTATTTGGCTATCTACAAAAACTTACCCCAAGCCCGGCACCCAGCCAGGCAAATGATGTACCATTTCCGTTCAATATTAGACGTGGATTGGGTTTGTGGAAGCTACTCTTTACTTCTGACCGATGGGTTGTAGAAGGCGAGCTTTCTGACCAGCAGAACCATGGGCGATATCTTGTTGAAGCGCTCGGGCACTGCGGTGAATGTCATACTTCGCGTAATCTACTTGGCGGTCTGCAACGTTCTGTGTGGCTTCAAGGTGCTACGAACCCTAACGGGAAAGGCAAAATACCGGATATTTCACCAGCAGGCCTAGATTGGTCTGAAAACGATATTGCTGAATATCTTAAATCAGGGTTCACACCTGAATTTGATACTGCCGGTGGTGAAATGGTTGATGTTATCAAGAACACATCCAAGCTGAGCGATGAAGATCGGCTGGCGATCGCATCTTATCTAAAAATTATTACTGTATCTATCAGTAAGTAAATTATGTAAATGAATGTTGACCAGACATCACTTAAGGGTCTGATTACGGTAAGGAATGGTTCAGAGGAGACAACTAAACATTCGTTGTCCACAGATTGAGCAACTTATCAAATCCTATTTCAGGCACCTAGTACAGATTATGTACTTGTTAGATTGGGCTTGGCTAACTCTTCAAGAGTGAGAAGCCATCACCAACTACAAAGTCAGCAAATGGCAAGAGGTCGCCATCGACCGTCCTACACTTGCTGCTAAGTTTGACACGGTTACGAGGGAACGCTGTCATTGGCTGGTTTGGTGTTGTACTTGTCAGTGTAAGTTTGGAAAGATTGGGCATGTGACAAATCCAACATCTAGCTCACCATTGTCAGGTTTATGCAGCATTGCTGTAATCACATCGTGATGTTGTTTCAAAACAATGCCCGGCTGCTCCAGGAGGAGGCTGCGTGGACGATGTAATGTATTATTTACATAAATCGTCTTTAATGCTCCGCTAGGCGGTAAGGGTTAAAGATCAAAATGGTTGATAGTCGTAATATCCAAGATAAAACATCCACAAATGATGCGGGAAATCATAACACCTTAAATGTGTCTGAAGCCCAAGAGCTTGAGCGTTTTCGAAAGCTTTCAATTCTATGGAAAGACACCACAGAAATTATGGCTCAAGGTATTTTAGTTCACGATGGTACCAACATACTGTTTTGTAACAGTCGTGCCAATGATCTTCTGGACGTTCCCACTAAAATTCTAGCACCAGGAAAAAGTGTGAGAGGTCATCTCTTATTCCGTATAACTCGCGGTGATATGGGCGATGTGATTGATGCCGAAAAGCACGCTGATGAAATTCTCCAGAATGCAAAAGAGGGTGATGCTGGTAATACCATCTCCAAATTAGCAAATGGAATGATCGTTAGGTCTGATTCAGTAGGGCGCCCGGGTGGTGGGCAAATTGTCACTTTTACTGATATTACGATGGATCACGCTTACGAAGCTGAACTTCAAGATATTAGAAGCCAAAGTAATGAACTAAACATGATATTGGATGCGGCCACTCAGTTTATGGCCCAAGGCATTTTGGTTCATGATTGCGAGACAATTCTTTTTTGTAATAAACGAGCCAATGAATTCCTTGATATAAGCGATCAATTTTTAGCACCAGGGAAACCTTATGAAACTTACCTGAAATACCTCATTGCTCGAGGTGATTTCGGTAAAACAGATGATGTGGAAAAAAGTTATAGAGAGTTTGTTGGGGGGATCAACGATGGACAAGATCTTTCCAGCATCACGAAAATTCCGAATGGACGAATCATTCAATCCCATGTGGTAGTTCGTCCAGAGGGCGGCGAGATTGTAACGTTCACAGATATTACAGCAGATCAGCAAAAAGAAGTGGAACTCCAAAAAGCCAGAAATCGTACAGAGCAGCTCCATTCGATGCATGATGAAGCAGCACAGAAAATGGCGCAAGGGTTCATGGTTTTAGATGGAGATGAGATTGTTTTCTCAAATGCCAAGGCCGCAAGTCTGCTGGAAGTACCTCCACATTTGTGCGAGGTTGGCTGCAGTATGGAAGCCATGATCCGTTATTCTGCTGAGCGTGGAGATTATGGTGTTGATCAGGCTGAAATCGCGATCGCGCAGATGCGCAATTGCATTGCGAATAATGCGCCCTATCAGATTGATAGGCTTACACCTTCTGGCCGCAGGTTATTTGCAGAGGTTACACCCCGTATCGGTTGCGGTGCTATCATTACCTATACTGATGTGACGGAAATGTCTCAAGCACTGGAAAAGGCAGAAGATGCAGAGCGAGCCAAGAGCGAGTTTCTAGCAAATATGAGTCATGAGATCCGTACACCGATGAATGGTGTTATGGGGATGGCTGAACTATTGGCAAAAACTGATTTAGATTCCAAACAAGCCATGTTTGCGGATGTCATCATAAAATCTGGCGCATCCCTTCTTACGATTATCAATGATATTCTTGATTTTTCCAAAATTGACGCGGGTAAAATGGAACTTGATCCAGCCTCGTTTCAATTAGCGGAAGCGGTTGAAGATGTTGCAACACTTGTGTCATCCAAGGCTGCAGAAAAAGATCTTGAGTTTTTGGTACGCATTGATCCTCAGGTCCCCAATTTTGTTATAGGTGATGTTGGCCGTCTTCGTCAGATCATTACCAACATGATGGGAAATGCTGTCAAGTTTACAGAAGAAGGCCATGTCTATGCAAACGTTAAGGCCATTGGTGATTTAACGGAAAACGGATCTGATAAAATTCAAAGGCTGCGGTTTGAGATTGAAGACACTGGAATTGGCATACCCGAAGAGGATGTTGAAAAGGTGTTTGATAAATTTTCTCAAGTTGATGCATCTTCCTCGCGTAAGCATGAGGGTACGGGATTAGGTCTATCTATCGCTTCATCGCTTGTTAAACTGATGGGTGGTGAATTTGGTGTCTCCAGTGAATATGGCAAAGGTACAACATTCTGGTTTGAAATTTCGTTGAAAATTGACCAATTTCAACAAAAACAGCGAATTTCAATGGATGTATCCGGTTCACGTATCCTTATTGTCGATGATAACAAGGTCAATCGATCCATATTGACAGAACAAATGAAGTCCTGGGAATTTGAGTGCGCGGCTGCCGAATCTGGGCAGGAAGCGTTAGCATTCATGGATGCAGCAAATGGGCAAGGTTTGAAAGTGGATTGCGTTATCCTAGATTTTCAGATGCCTGGAATGACCGGAAGCGACGTGGTTTCCGCACTTAAATCTGATGCACGATTTAAAGATGTGCCGATCATCATGTTAACATCCGTAGACCAAACGGAAGATGGTCGGGTGTTCTCAAGTCTTGGAATCCAGGCTCATTTGACCAAACCAACGCGCTCATCACACTTATTGAAAACAATTGTCAATGTGCTGCAGGATACTTATAGCAACACATCAAACGTCATCAGTTTGGCACGAAACGTGGTTTCAGAAGACATAGCTGTTAATTCAATAGTACCAGAGATTGTTGCGGATAAACCACCTCTTATCGCTCAGTGTGATGCCGAGATCGATGTTCTGGTTTGTGAAGATAATGAAGTCAACCAAATCGTATTTACGCAAGTTTTGAAAGACATTGGATATAGGTTCAAAATTGCCAATAATGGTGAGGAGGGTGTTGCTCTTTATCAGAGATATATGCCCAAGGTTATTCTGATGGATGTTTCGATGCCGGTTATGAACGGTCATCAAGCAACTCAAGAAATTCGCAAAATTGAAGCTGCTTCGGGTGTGCGAGTGCCAATTATTGGCGTGACAGCTCATGCGCTTAAGGGTGATAAAGAGAAGTGCTTTGAGGTTGGTATGGATGATTATCTATCCAAGCCAATCTCGCCAGATGCACTTGCTGAAAAGCTTACAAGTTGGCTTGAAAAATCTGATGCTATTGCTGGTGCTTGAGGAAAACTATTCTTCTGATTACGGGAGCATATATACGCGTAAGCGGCATTCCTGCCAAAATGAATTTTGTCGAGTTGATGAAAGAAGAAATTCAAACTCTTAACTCGACACAATAATTAATAGAGGTTTTTAATCAAATCGGGCAAACGTCTCCTCCCGGCACGGTTCTGAACTTTGCAAGCTATCTGATCATTTCCGAATCTGAAGTATGAGAAGCCATCCATCCGATAAATCCGCACGGTGATTTTTGGCCCAGAGCAGAAATCTCGCACCAAATCAACTTTTGAATGCTTGTATTCATTGATTAAATGAGACACTAGCAATTTGCAGTTTTACAATCGTTCTAGAAAGGCGTATGTATAAGGTGCTATCTCAGTTCTCATAAACCTGAGTCTGCTGCGGATGCAAAAATCTGCAATTTTTACCTACTCTTTTACTAGATTTGCGCAGTGCTTAGGCCTGTTGCGTTGGTTCAGCTAGAAGCTAGTACATTCTTTCAACACTGTCCTTTGCGTGGCCCTGTTATCAGACGCCAAGGTGTCGGATTCGTACATCTTAAATTATGTTTGAATTCGGCTAATAGGAGCCGAAATGACCGTAATACCCTTCACTGATATATCAAAAAACAAAAAACTGTCCGTAATTCCAAATTCAAAACCATCAGCCGTTGCATCTACGCATGACGCATACTTTGCACCTGAAACAAAAGTTGCGACCGCAATAGTGTATTGCGAGGGAAATTTCGGAATGATTGACGGTAAAACCGCCAACGGTTTGGTTCGCCATTCTGAAAAATATGAGGTCCTGTCAGTCATCGATAGCATTCATGCCGGGAAGGATGCTGGCATGATACTTGATGGCCAATCAAATAATGTCCGGATTTTCCTTAATCTCGATGAGGCATTAGCTAATGCACCAAATAAGCCAGACTGTTTCATTTATGGGATGGCACCAGCTACAGGCATGTTGTCTCCAGCTGAGCGAATTGTTATTTTGGATGCCATGAGCCACGGAATGGATATCGTCAATGGTCTACACGAATTTTTAAATGATGATCCTGAATTCGGCGCTGCATGTGCAAAATTTGATGTCAAAATCACTGACATAAGAAAACCGCGACCAAAAAACGAGTTACGTTTGTTTAGTGGCAATATTCACGATGTCGACTGTCCTCGGATTGCAGTCCTTGGTACTGATTGCGCCATCGGAAAGCGCACAACAGCCAATGTTTTAACCAGAGCGCTTGTCGAGCGTGGCATTAAAGCTGTGATGATCCCAACGGGGCAAACGGGTTTAATACAAGGGTCTCGATATGGTGTTGCGCTGGATGCGGTCCCATCACAATTTTGCTGCGGTGAACTGGAAGCAAGCATTATAGAGGCATATGAGGGCGACAATCCAGATGTCATTATCATAGAAGGCCAAGGTGCATTGAGCCACCCAGCATTTTGTACGTCTGCCTTTATCTTGAGAGGCAGCGCACCGCAAGGCGTTATCTTACAACATGCCCCGAAGCGAGAATATCGTTGCGATTTCGATAAAATGAAAATGCCCACACCTCAATCTGAAATTCATCTGATTGAAGCATTTGCGAATACTAACGTGATCGGTATGACAATAAATCATGAGAAAATGAGTGATTCAGAACTTAGTAAGGCCATAAATGGATTAGCATATCGACTTGAAATTCCGGTTACAGACGCATTGAGCCGCCCACCAGAATTGTTGGTGGATATGGTTCTGGAGGCGTTCCCGCAGTTGATTTCGAAGCTCGCTGATACCACTCAATGAGTGGGCCGCGGTTGATAATTGATCTCAAGAAGATATCCTACAACACTGAAATATTGGTGTCGCGATTACAGGCTAAAGGCATTTCAGTTACAGGCGTTACCAAAGCTTTTCTCGGAACACCACAAATCGCCCAAACTATGTTGCGGGCGGGTGTTGCCTCGCTCGGCGATTCTCGTATTGAGAACATAGAACGTATGCGCGCAGCAGGCATGATTGAGCGGATGGTTCTCATTAGATCTCCGATGCTGAGCCAAGTAGATCGCGTGGTTGCATCTGCTGATATGAGTTTAAACACGGAGATGAAGGTGCTATCGGCACTATCTCAAGCTGCAATAACAGCCCAAAAAGTTCATGAAGTCCTGTTGATGGTTGAACTAGGCGATCTTCGTGAAGGCATTTTGTCTCAAGATATTAAAAGCATTGTCGAGCAGGTACGTGGTTTACCCAACATCAAATTTATAGGACTGGGTACCAACCTTGCCTGCAGCAACGGCGTATCTCCCGATGATCTTAACATGAATGAGCTGTCTGAAATCGTTGCACAAGTCACAGATGCAAGCGAGGCCTTTCCAATCATGGTGTCCGGAGGAAATTCAGCCAATATCAACTGGGTTTTCTCAGGTGGACAAATTGGACGCATCAATAACCTTCGTCTTGGTGAAGCTATATTGCTCGGCAAGGAGACATTACAACGCACGGATATATCTGGCCTGCATACTGATGCAATTTCTCTTGTTGCTGAGGTGATTGAATGCAAATCCAAACCTTCAAAGCCATGGGGCTCCATTGCGCAATCGGCATTTAATAACGTTCATGAATTAAACAACAACGGAAGTATCAACCAAGCAATATTGGCAATTGGGCGTCAAGACATTGATCCAGAAGGCCTTCAACCGCCGGAAGGTTGCAAGATTTTAAATGCGAGCAGTGATCATTTGGTTATTGACGCTGGAGAAAAAACATTACCGATCGGTTCGCAATTAACATTTCAACTCAATTACAGCGCATTATTGCGGGCAATGACATCACCATATGTCACAAAAACATTTGTCGGTTCAGAGGCGATGAAACCAGCTCATGGCTATTTGATACCTTCCATCCAACCAAAAGCAATCAAGCACTTTGTACATTTATAAAAGGGACAAGCAGATGATTAGATTTGAAAAAAAGGTTGAACCAGTCCAGTTGGAAAAGAAAACTACGCCGAAGAAGGAAGGTGCCCAAAAAGCGGAAATGGCAGTTCAGAAAAGCACGGCAAAAGATGCGGGGCTTTTATTTGATAAATCCGACGATGCTGAGAATAAATCGTAGCGTTACGTAGCGATTAGTCATCGTTTTACACTTACTAAATTCCGTAAATACATCACAATATCAAATATGTGGTTATCTAAGAAGGCACCTTTATCATGACACTCGCATTTCCCAATCGCACACGAACATTTGACGATACTTCGCAATTAGTTCGCTTTGCCGGATATGACCAATTAATGCTAATTAAATTTTCAATCTCAACATCCGTTCTTGGTGAGCTTTCGCCAAAATCAACTGAGAAGGATTGCGATTACCTCGCGCTCTTTGATACATTCAGAACGCGGATTGAGCAGGTCGCAATCAAAATATATAGCAAAGGAAAAAACTCGCAAAACAAATTGGAAATCCAGATGTTCTAGTCGAGCGCATACAGTAAAATAAGAATAAATGCCGCAGCATGTGCGGCATAATATTTTTTGCTCTTTGCAAATTCGGCGGCGGGTTTAAGTTTCAGAACCGACCAAAATTTCAGCACAAGCTTTTGCAACACCAGCGCTTGATTTATCACTTCCAGTCAATATAGCCCAGCCGCCATCTTCCACCATTCTTTGTTGCTGGAATACTGATGCTTCTTTTAGCTTTGCAAGATTAACGACAACTTCAGAAGACTGTTGGAACTTCTTGACACAGATTGGTGCTAGTACCGAGACTACGGCGCTTCTAGCGTCATCTTTTGCTTTTTCGTTAGCTGTGCTTTCAAGCATCCAGCCACCCCAGTTAAAGCCAATGATCATTGCGCCAACTGCGCCAACGGCTGTACCTTGTAATAGACGCGTGAGGGATTCACCCTTTAGCATAGAAGGTAATTGCATAGTTATCCTTTCGCCCGAATTTATTCGGAACTTTGTTGAGTAATTTCAAATTCGGTAAACTATTGTTGAGCTTTGCGAAGAACACGCACGCCGATATCAGGCATTTGCATCTAAGTTAGCATGCGCTTTATAAACAGGATTGTCCAACGTTAAATATATAATGAAGAATACGACAGAAATATCTCGGTATAATGCCAGCTAATCAAAATAGACACATAAACTATTTTCAAAAAACTAATCGGTTTTAACATTATGCACTTTGGCTTAGTTTCTGCAATTGGCACGAGGCTGAAGATTGTTAATCAACAAATCGTTTCCGCACTTGAGTGTTGAGCGGCCATTTATCTTCATAATAACGATGGAGAAAAATGGCCCATTGAAGACTTACAACGGAAGAAAAGATATCAAGACCTCATTCGATTTATCAATTGTGCACATTCGAGCAGATTAAGTGAATTTTATCAGTTGAATATTAGAAAGGAGAAAATCAGAGTAAAGGAGCAATCTGGATGAAGATATTAAATACTTTAGCTTGCGTTCTTATAGCTGCCGGCCTTGTGTTGTTTCTTCCAGAAATGATTGGCGGGAGTAATCATAAAAATGCTTCTTATGGAATGGGTGGCTTCTTTCTAATTTGTCTGACGTCAGCGCTTATGTCTCAGATTTAGTTTGGCCTTTCTGCTTGTCTCGATTGGAATTCAGGCTGGGTGCCCGTGTATTCATTTGCATCCACCAATGATCAATTTGACCAAACGGCTCAAAACCGATGATCTACTCCGACAGGACGATAATAAGTGTATGCATAACGCACCATACATGGTATCGTATGATTGCTGCAGCCTCATATAAATAAGGCGGCAGCTTGCAGTTCTTTTCGTTGCATTTTTAGTACTTCTCCACCCATCCTTTTGAAGACACATACGCATCTTCGGGGAAACGTCGCCTATGCGCGATAGAAAGAACCATTATGGACATAGAAAACTCAAATATCATAAAGATGAAGTCTGTTATTCTGCCACAATCAATACCCAGCACCCAACTTACAGGTAATGCTCTCCCGACGGCCCTCACCGAACAATTAATTGATCTTCGAAGTCCCGAGACAATCGAAATTGTTACCGCCAACCCACTCGACACAGCTAAACTCAATGAAGAGAATATCGGTATCGAATTGGATGAAAATCTCATTTTGAAGATTTTACTGAAAAGCTATCAGCATGTAAAAATTACTGAAATTAGCTCTCAGGAAGACTTAGATCAGATGGCAATTCGAAAGCCTGATCTTGTATTTTCTGGCGTTAAATATTTCAACTTCAATGGTCACGATTTATGGCTGAACGATTTTTTAGACCGACACAAAATTTCCTATATGGCATCAAGTGCAGCAGCACTTAATAATGAATTCGATAAAGCTCGTGCAAAGCAAATTATGCAGAAGGCTGGAATCGCGACTGCGGGCTTCTTTCTCACAGCGCCCGGCGAACATCCAGCTGCCAAATCAATTCCTATTCCCTTTCCTCTCTTTGTTAAACCAGTGAGGGGCGGTGACAGTGAAGGTGTAGATGCCAATTCTGTTGTTCATGACTTTGCAGGCTTCGAGCGAAAAGTTTTGGATATCCATCTCAACCAGATGACTAGCGCTTTGGTGGAGACATATCTTTCAGGCCGAGAATACAGTGTTGGCATCTTAGAAGACGCGCACACTGGGACACTTAGAGCTATGCCTGTCGAGTTAATAGCTGCACCAAATCAAAACGGGGATAGGATCCTTGATTACGACATTAAGAGAAAAGATTCAGAAGCTGTCGAACCTGTCACCGACCTAGCTGTTCGCGTCCGACTTAATAAACTAGCGAAGGCGGCATTCCGCGCATTGGACGGAAAATCACTCGGTCGCATAGACATCAAAATGGACCATAAAAACGTACCACATTTCATCGAAGCCAATCTTATGCCCGGCTTATCGATGGGATATTTTTATCGAGGGTGTCAGCTCAATCTAAACATGAATTACGAAGAGATGATCCTGACCATTGCAAAAAACGGCCTCTTGACCTGAAGCACACGCTAACGGGTCATTGAGTTTGATGAAGTTACAAATCCGCTAGTTCCACCAATATTAAAATGTAAAGGAGACTAAAAAATGATTAGATTTGTAAAGAAAAGCGAACCACCCAAATTAAAAAATGAACCTAAAGGAGCAGCAATCAATGGGCCTCCAAAAAAGGATGTAAGCGGGCAAAAAATTGCTGATCCGAAAATCAAGCAGTCAGATTAAAAAACCAATTAAAGAGCATAATACACAAATCCATCAGCAAATTTTCGGCTATCTAATCGAGGCCTAAAATCAGCCAAGTTACGAGGGTAGAAAATGCCTGACAGTACCAAAAAATCAACTATCCAGTTTGCAGAAGAGTTTTTACTTTCTGTAACAAACAAGACCTATCCACCGGGCGAATATTTAGTATTTGAAGAGGAAGTGTTGATCGAGGGGATTTCATGGTTGGCCTATCGACATAGCGCAACCTATATTCAGGTACCAGCTATCGGGAGCAAGAGGACATCGACACAAATGATTCCGATTGATCACGAAGAACTGGCCGCCATTTTGGAACAAAATACTACAATTGAGTTAAACAAGCATACCCCAATAGAAAAGTTGGACGGAGCCAATGATAACACATAAAAACTTTAATGATGGTCAACAGGTTTCACTCAAATCTAGAGCCCACCTTTCACCTGTAGCTCCCATGCTATTCAGAGTTGAGAGCAGGCTCGCCAACTTGGGTGGCATGCCTCGTTACAAAGTTAGAAACACCCAGCATAACTATGATCGAGTTGAGTATGGCTACAATCTTGTTGCAACAGAGAACGGACCAGATGAAGCAAGTATTCTCAAAAAATAGCGATAGACGTGGCTTGCAAATTTGGTACGCCAAAACAAAAGCCTCAATGAATGAATTCGACAACAACAAATAAAAAGGTGCACTATGAAAGCTGCAATATTCCAAGACTACG
Organism: Thalassiosira gravida; assembly: GCA_037356215.1. Taxonomy (NCBI): domain Eukaryota; phylum Bacillariophyta; class Thalassiosirophyceae; order Thalassiosirales; family Thalassiosiraceae; genus Thalassiosira; species Thalassiosira gravida. The sequence continues at coordinate 1,736 of JAZGVQ010000013.1, read as the reverse complement.
CTGCTCCGGTAGAAATTTCCGAGGTAACTAAGCCTGCACTGAAAGACAGTACTGTGCTGATTGAAGTGCATGCCGCAAGCATCAATCCAATCGATAACATCTTACGTGCGGGATATATGAAAGACCTTATGCCACTCACAATGCCGCATATCATGGGTTATGATGTGGCCGGCAAGGTTGTTGAAGTTGGCAAAAATGTTCAAAGCATCAAGGTCGGTGAAAATGTATTTGCGCGTCCAAATCAAGAAGACGCTGGCGCGATTGCCGAATTCGCGCTCGTTGAAGAAGCTGAACTTGCGCTTATACCTGACAATGTAAACTACACAGATGCAGCCTCCGTTCCGTTAGCTGGTCTGACAGCTTGGCAGGCATTGATTACCAAAGGCAATCTCAAAAAAGGCGACAAGGTCCTGATCCATGCAGGGTCTGGCGGTGTTGGCACCTACGCCATCCAGATCGCAAAACATTTTGGCGCTTATGTCGCTACGACCACAAGCGAAAAGAACGCTGAACTTGTTCGAAGCCTTGGTGCTGATCTGGTCATCGACTACAAGACCCAGAAATTCGAAGAAGAACTGTCTGATTACGATCTAGTGATCGATATGCTAGGCGACGATACGCTGGCGAATTCATTCAAGGTTGTTAAAAAAGGTGGAGCTGTGATTTCGATCAAAGGTCAAGACACCGATGGACTGGCTGAGAAATATGGCGTTCGGTTCGAGTGGTTCTTCATGTCACCCGACGGAAAAATGTTAGCAGATCTTGGTGCTTTGATAAGTGAAGGCATCGTCAAACCTATCATAGACAGCGTCTTTCCAATGGATCAGGCCCCCGCTGCATATGATAAGCTGGCAACCGGACGTGCGGTAGGGAAAATTGTGATAGCGGTCAAATAAACCAGCTTTGAACTCCAATATTGCTCCCGATAGCGCTATATTCTGAAGATGGCCATCTTGGCCATCTACTTCAACTCCCGAAGGGTTTGTTGTCTGCTCAAGCTAGCTACAGCTTAGGTCTTCTGCATCGAAGTTAAAATATGGTCACGCATATCGTCAGGCATGGCATTGATGGCGCCCGTTACCGTTGCAAGATCCTTCCGGGCGGCGTGCAACTGATCAATGAGCGAAACGACTATGCCAAGAGCTACTTCATCCAGATCAAATTCAAGAGATAGATCGCACAAAAGTTCAAGTCTGGCGATATCCACGCGGCGAAACACATAACCGCTTGTCTGGCGCTCGGGCATTACGAATTCGCACTCTATAAAACTGACAAGCCGACTGCGTGTTAATCTTGTGACGGTAGAAACTACTTCATCTTCTGAAAATTGTTCTATCATGTTTCCATCCCTTTCATCATATCGACCCGTGGATTGTAAGCATGGATTTTGCGCCATTCAGATAGATAATCTCGCAGACCCTCGTCCGGGTCTTGTGGAACGACAACCTTCAACTCAACCTTCTGGTCGCCCTTATTTTTTTGTCCACCCCTCACGACTCCTCGTCCGCGTAGGCGCAAGGTTCTGCCCGAACTAGCTCCGGGTGGAATTGCCAATGAAACGGGTCCATCGATAGTGGGTACCTTTACTTTTCCGCCGAGAACAGCCTCATCTATCGTGATTGGTAACGTCAATAGTATATCGTCGCCTGGTAATCCCCCCAATATTTAAAGGGATTTGAAAGTAGAATTTTCTCACAATGATTTAGGAGAGAATTTAAATGAAGACATCACGATTT
>JAZGVQ010000012.1:0-34026 GCA_037356215.1 Thalassiosira gravida | reverse complement strand
CGGAGTGGAGTTTGCACAAGGGTTTGATGTATCGCTGAAAGACAATGATGTGCTGAATAATGATGTGTTGTTTGTGCAACAGACCCTGCGTGACGTACTGGGGCATCGACTTTCTCTTAGCGAAGAAGCAACACAACTGAGCGCACTGCAAACGGCGAACAACCGTAGTGACTGGGTGGCGTCACTTATTTCAGACGAGCGCGTGAACACTAATCGCAACGCGATAATCCGCTTATACAATGCGATTTTGGGTCGACGTTCAGAGCGGGGCGGATTAGTCTTCTGGATTGAGCGCTATGAGTCGGGAACGAATACACTGGAAGACATTGCCAATGCATTTGTCGGCAGTGGCGAGTTTCAAAGCACCTATGGTACGTTGTCTGATGGCGACTTTGTGAACCTGGTGTATCAGAACGTTCTGGGCAGGGCAGGCGACAGCGGTGGTGTGGCTTACTGGACAAGTCAGCTTGACAGCATTGCTATCAGCCGGGGTGGCCTGATGATTGGGTTCAGCGAATCATCCGAAAATGCGAGCCTGACTCTGAATCGTGACCGCGTTGTGGTGTTGTATACCATGTTGCTGGCCCGGGACCCGTCAGACAGTGAAGTGGATACCTGGCGAGAAGACCTTAACAATGGCACCAATATCAGTATTCTGATAAATCAGATACTGGCAGACAGTGACTATCAGGCCAGGTTTTATTAAGCATTTATAGCGTTTACAGTGGATTGATGAACGCCCCAAATGAATTACACAGAGTGTGAAGACGTCGAGTCCGGGTCATGAAGCAACACTGAATATTTCTTCAGATTATCTGATGGCGATGGCAAAGCCGATATCGCAGTTCGAAGACCAGCAACACAATTGCAATATATCAGGCGCAGTAGCGATGAAATGATCGAGCGGATCACGTTTGGTCGGCAATCTACGGATATTCCCATTGCGGCACCAATTTTAACTAAAATGGAAATGCTGCAAGCCGCTGGGATTGACAGTGAACGGGCTGGTAAAGAAGAATCAGTTAGTGTTCAACTTACACCTTAGAGTATTGACAAAACCTCTTGAGGCTCAGCCATTGAGCCTCTTTTCAATTAATTAAGGCTTTTCTTAATTACAGCTTTTCTGATTTAAGTATCTGTTAAAAATAAAGCTGTTTTATTTCCCAAAGAACTAACTTCTGCCTATCCGTAATAAGCAATCGCAAGTAACAAGTGTTATGTTCTGCAATAGTCATATTTGATTACTCAAAAATAACGGAAAATAACACAATGAAATTAGAATCTTTGGCGTTGCACCATGGTTACGAATCAGAAGCCACCACCAAGGCAGCAGCGGTCCCCATTTATCAAACGACTTCTTATACATTCGATAATACCCAGCACGGTGCCGATTTGTTTGACCTGAAAGTGCCAGGCAATATTTACACCAGGATCATGAACCCGACTACTGATGTTTTAGAACAAAGATTGGCTGCGATGGAAGGTGGTATAGGCGCATTGGCGGTAGCATCCGGTATGGCAGCCATCACCTATGCAATTCAATGTTTGTGTGAAGTCGGTTCGAATATTGTTAGTACCAGTCAATTGTATGGCGGAACTTACAACCTTTTTGCGCATACTTTCCCAAGACAAGGAATTGATGTTCGAATGGTGTCTTATGATGATTACGCTGGATTTGAAGCGGCAATCGACGAAAATACCAAGGCTATTTTTTGTGAGTCTATCGGTAACCCTGCGGGTAACATCGTAGATATTGCCGCGTTGGCGGAAATTGGTAAAAAACACGGTGTGCCTGTCATTGTGGACAATACCGTTGCTACTCCTTTTTTATGTCGTCCTATTGAGTTTGGTGCTGATATTGTTATTCATTCACTGACTAAATACATCGGTGGTCATGGTACTGCAGTGGGCGGAATCATTGTCGATTCAGGTAAATTTGACTGGGCAGGGAACAAAACCCGATTTCCATTACTTAATCAACCTGATCCTTCATACCACGGCGTTGTGTATACCGAAGCGTTAGGGCCGGCTGCATTTATTGGTCGTTGCCGTGTTGTACCACTACGAAATACTGGCGCTGCTATTTCACCACACAATTCTTTTTTGATTATGCAAGGTCTGGAAACCCTGGGGCTAAGAATGGAGCGTCACTGTGAAAATGCTGAAAAACTTGCTGCGTATTTAAACAGTCATCCAAAAGTCAATTGGGTGAATTATGGTGCGTTAGCAGACAGTAAATATGTTGAGACGTGTCAGAAGATCACCAAAGGCAAAGCCTCGGGTATTTTGAGTTTTGGTATTGAGGGTGGAGCCGAGTCGGGCGCTCAATTTATTGATGCTCTTAATATGATATTAAGGTTGGTTAACATCGGTGATGCAAAATCGTTAGCCTGTCATCCTGCTTCTACAACCCACAGGCAGCTCAATGAAGAAGAACTGGCATCAGCTGGAGTAAGTGCTGATTTAGTCAGAATATCGGTGGGCATTGAAAACATTGATGACATTATTGCAGATGTAAGCCAGGCGCTTGACGCTGTCGGATAAAATAACGTCTTTGGATAAAATAACGTCTTTGGATAAGACATGCTGCAAAATAGCACAAAAAATGGTCACCTTTCGGGCGACCATTTTTTTATAAAAGCTAATTTTGCAGAGAGTCAGAAATAGAGTCAGAAATAGAGAGTCTTTTATTAAGCTTCTTCTATTAAATGCCTGGATTAAAAAGCATTGAGCTTTCGCCAAATTTTACTGTGCTTCCATAAATCAAAAGCAGTTAAACCAAAAACCACTACCAGAATTGACTTGAAGACAGTCGAAGCATGAGCTGCAAAGTCATGTCCGATATTGTTCAGGAGTTCATCATCAATATTGTTGAATAACACCTGATCTGTACTTGCCATTAACAATACTAATATTATCAGACTTAGAACGTCGATTAGCATAGCTAGATTAATACGCAGTTTATTCCAGCTGTTGCTCAATATTTGCCAACTATATAGCATTACAGAGCCTAGAATTAAGGCATTAACTGGCCAGAATAAAGCAACATACATATCGGAAAAGGTAATACTTAAAGCGCCAATATCGGTGGTGTTTTGTAATGCAGGGCCCACCCACATGTTCCAGAAAAACAAAATAACCGTATCACTAATGACATTGGTCACTGCATCTTCCCGGTCGCCTTTAGATTGTTTTTGAGTCGATATTTTTAAAGGGTCCCACGGCTTCATTATAGGGAATTTTTCGCCGTAATATTCTAGTGTTGCAAAGATGGCGACACTTATACCAATCGCCCACAAGCTTGTGCTGATAATGCTTGCCAAAAAGTCTGCAATATTTAAATGTACAGATTCAGTGAAAATGAATCCTAAGATCATTCTCAGACACTGGATGACGATGACAATGGATACGGCGATTTTAACGCTGTATTTAAATGTAGGAAACAGCATTGGTCCAATCAGAAATTGTTGCGGTGCATAACTCGCCGCGACTTCCATTGGTGGTCCAAACTTTCTCAATATGTTTGCTATCTCTTGATCATTGAGCTGATGCTCTGTTTCATCTTCCTTTCCCTCAATGGCATCATATATGTCGCTTTCCAGTTCCTTTAACACATCGTTATCAGTATTTGACGAAAGGTGCTCATCTACTTGATTTAAATAGTTTTCTACCAGTTTCATTGTTCAACTCCTTGCACAATATTTTCGATATTTTGATTCAGTGATTGCCATTCAGTTTGCATTGCTTTAAGCGCCTTCTTACCTTCGTCTGACAACTGGTAAAATCGCTTTTTTCGTTTAGTTTCTTCACGCCATTCGCTTACCAACAGGCCTTGTTTTTCAAGACGTCTGATTAGCGGATAGAGAGTACCTTCGTCTATATCCAGGCCTACTGCTTGTAGTGCTTTACGCAATGAGTAACCGTAATGTTCTTGTTTTAACTGCATTAAGACTGCAAGCACTAATACGCCTCGACGCAGTTCCTGTTTGAGTTTTTCAAGCTGTTCAGTCTCCAAGTTTAAAAGTCTCCAAGGTTGGTGTTCTCCATATTCATAATGCATTTGCATACTGTTGTTTTGTTCAACGCTGCTGTCTTATTAATACTGTGCAAAAAACACTATGCCATAAACAGTATATATACTGTGTGATAAATAGTATGTGTTGTCAAGTATATGTTTGAATGAAAATCGACCTACATATTAAGACCATGATTTAAATAGCTTTTTGTTTTTTATGGAAATGCGTTAAGGTGAACTGCGCTAAGGGGTAAACAAGGAATAAATCGGGGACAGGGAACATGAAATATTTATTAGGTAACGTTACTTTTAGCGAAAAGCTTTCATCAACACTCAGATATTCACTGACACTTCTGCTAGTCTTGTATATCAGTGGCTGCGCAAGTCCAACATCAATTCACATTTATGCTAAGTATTTTGAAGACAAAGAACTGCAACCTTTAGTGCAGGTTTTGCAGGAAAACGAATTCGATGTTCAACTCAATAAGTTGGATATACCGGTGTCTATTACTGAAAACGCAATTTTACATTCCCTTTTAATAGAGGACCCAACCGTGGTTGATAGGGTCTGGAATTTGACCACGGATGCGGGCTTCGTATTAAAACAAACGTTACCCCTGACCCGAAACAATCATTGGTACACAAAAAACTCTCTGGCGCTTATTTTGTTTCCGGAAGATGAAAACGGTAAGCAAGGCTTTTTTCCCCAGGATCTGCATCTTGAATACCAAAGTAGCGACTGCAATGCAGATATAAAAATGCAGTTTTATAGAGATGGAACCTATGAACTCACCGGGTTAAAATGGTCTGAAGAGGAAAGCACTTATTTAAAAGGACGTTGGATCTATAGACAATATCCCTATATTGAACTCAGAGGTCATGGGATGGAGTTTAGCCATATTTACTTTGAGATAAATCGATATTCAGAACGTGACCAAATAAGCGAAATTGAAATGCTCGCCCTCAAGCCTCTGGAAGATTATGAATTGCTCCGCAATTGCAGTTTTAAGCACGGCAAGCGGGTGAGTGGTTAGGTTATTGTTTATCAAGCTGATTCTATCGTTATCAAAAGCTATTACCTACAAAAAAGCCGACATATCAGAGCTGACATGCCGGCTTGTTGGAAGCTCGTTATAGATTTAGCCTACCATTGAGTGTTGAATCTGATGCCAAATTCGCTGGCATCGTTAGATAATATTCTCAATACATAATCACCAGTATTTAGGCGTGCATTGTCGTAACGCTCGTCGAAAATATTGCGTCCATACAAGCCAATAGTGTATGCCTCATCAGCAGGTGTATAGGAAACATTCAAATTAACCAGCGTACGGTCATCGATTGTTGTTAAACGCTCTGGTGCAGAACTTGGCTCACCGAACATTGCATCACGCCACGAATAATCAAGTCTTACTTTTATAGAAGCGCTATCAGCTAACAAGAATTCATAAGCAGGACCGAAAGCAACAGTCCATTCAGGTGTTAATGGCGCAACCGGGTTAAAAATAGTGCCGTCAACTAACTGTTCGTCAACTTCTACATCCATAAAACCAATACTGGTTTGTAGACTAAAATTGCCCAAATTTAAATTACTATCAAATTCGATGCCGCGAGATGTTTGCGATACCACCAGGTTTGCTGTATCAAATCCGGTAGCGCTGACCTGGCTCACCTGATAAGGTAATTCATCGTATTCTGTATTGAATACTGCAATACTCATATCGAAGTTTTCAGATATACGGCCTTTCACGCCCACTTCATAGTTAGTGGCAGTAATATTTTCGGTAGCGACAAAACAATTACTTGCTGCAACGGCTGCTTGTGCTCCCGCTATATCATCAAAGCCTCCGGCACCAAAAAATTGTCCTATCAGGCAGAAAGGACGCGCCGGGTATTGACCACCCTGGTAGCCAGTTTGAATGGTGGCATAGGTATTAATGCCATTATCAAATTTGTAATTAGCAGCTAATTCCCAGGTCAACTCATCCCATTCATCAGAATCGAAAATGGTTCCTAATGCGGGAAATACGTTGGCAGAGGCTTCTTTTTCATCTTCGGTATAGCGAATACCACCTGAAATTCTTAAGGCATCGTCAACGTCGAAACCAACATTTACGAATGCAGCTTTACTGGTTGCAGTTTGATCAAGTTCAAGGGTGTTGCCACCGCCATTGAAGCTGGAGTCTGCACCCTGGCGGTTATCGCCTTCTTCTTCGAACCAATACAGACCTGCAACAAAATCGGCGTTCTCGCCTATGTAGCCACTAAATTGCAGTTCCACAGATTCTTGATCTGCCGAACCTTTCTCAGGGTAGTGATCCAGTTGATAAACCGTCGCATCGTCATCCAAACCTGCTTTATATTCAGAGGATCGGCGGCTAGCGATGAATTTGACCATCAGATCATCATTGATATCGTATTCAGCAGTAAATGATATGCCACTGGCATCATTGGATACGCCATTTACAGCTTCTGTACCTGTTGCATTGTCATAGATATCTGGGGCCACATCTGCATTGGTTAGTGCCACGCCAACGCCATTGTTACCCGATGTATAGCGTGTGTTTGGGCCCAGTTCGTCAATTAATGCTGTGTAAGGTCTTAAACCTCCGTCACCATTATTGGCATCCGCAGTAAGAATAAATCGCATGGAGTCTGAAGGCTCATACTTCATAGAAAAGCGACCATAAACTTCTTCAGATTCGCCCACATCCCACTTTGCATTTGGAAGATTGATGAATTCGCCTATGCCATCTCGCGTATTAAAACCAATATTAAAGTTTATAGCCAAACCAGGAGATAATTCTGTGTTGGCGAATAAGTCAGTTTTGAAACGGCCACGAGAACCATATTCAACCCCCAGCTTTACTGTATCAATTTCGTCTGGTTGCTTAGTAATTATATTGATGGCACCACCAATAGAGTTACGACCATATAACGTCCCCTGAGGTCCGCGTAATACTTCGATTCGTTCAATATTAGACAGGCTCCAATTTTGGCCTACCTGGCGGCCAAGGTAAACACCATCTACATAAACGCTGACACCTGGATCGGTGGTAATCAAATGATCTTGCAATCCAATACCGCGAATAAATGGGTTTGCTGAAGAAGTATGACCAGCAGAAAAACCGGTGACATTCAGGTTGGGCACGAATTTACCAACATCCGTCAGATCAGTGATGCCCTGTTCTGCTAAAGCGTCTCCCTGAAAGGCACTGATAGCAATGGGGACTTCATAAATAACTTGTGCGCGTTTGGTTGCCGTCACTGTTATTGCTTCAATGGTTTCGTCTTCTTCGTTATTTTCTTGTGCCATTACCTGACCAGAAAGGGCAGTTTGAATAGCAATGGCCAATAGTGAAGTTTTAAGAAGTGCTTTTCCTGACGTTTCGCTTAAAATCGCGTCTCTGTTAAACATTTGTTCTCCGGTTATTACAGAATGTTGTGTGTTGCCTGTCATTTATAAAACGTTAAGTAAGACCTGCTTGAGCTCTTGAGCATGCTTTGCCCGCAGGTATAAACCTCACATCTAATGCGCTGATTTTGCCTATAAAATGTTGACTAAATAATGATGATTTTTACAGTTTGAATTCGATACTTCGAGGATGCGCACATGTCGATTCTTTGCGGGTGAGCATTCTATCCGCAAAGGGCTTCAAAACATAAGGTTTTTTATCAAAAAATAGAAAAAAGTTGAACGTCTGGTCAAGGGACTATTAATTCATTCGTATTTGCTCTGGAACATCGCTGTTCAATCAATGGCAAATCCGCTAGAATTCCGGCCCTGTTTTTTAATGAAAATGTAGAATCTGGATTATGTTTGAAATCAATCCTGTGCAAAATGGTATCGCGGATGTAAAGGCCCGTACTGAGTTGCTTAGGGGGTACCTTTGACTTTGTTCAAAAGTCTGAACGCCTGGAAGAAGTAAATAGAGAGCTGGAGTCGTCGGAGGTTTGGAATGATCCTGAGCGAGCTCAAGCTCTGGGAAAAGAGAAATCTGCCCTTGAGATAGTCGTAGAAACTATTCTGCATCTGGATCAAGGCGTTGAGGATGTTGAAGGATTACTCGAGCTGGCTATTGAAGCTGAAGACGAAGAAACCTTTCAGGAATCTGAATCGGAACTTGCAGCATTAATATTAAGACTCGAAGAACTGGAATTTCGGAGAATGTTTTCTGGTCCACAAGACCAGAACGATTGTTATCTTGATATTCAATCGGGGTCTGGCGGAACAGAAGCTCAGGACTGGGCTAATATGCTGCTTCGCATGTATCTTCGTTGGGGCGAGGAGCATGAGTTTAAGACCGAGCTCATTGAAGTTTCTGATGGTGAAGTCGCGGGTATTAAGAGTGCTACTATTCGGTTTTCTGGCGATTATGGTTATGGCTGGTTGCGCACTGAGACAGGCGTACATAGATTGGTCAGAAAGTCGCCATTTGATTCGGGTAATCGTCGTCATACTTCTTTTGCGTCGGCCTTCGTTTACCCGGAAATCGATGACGATATTGCTATAGACATTAATCCTTCAGATTTACGTATTGATACTTATCGGGCTTCTGGTGCAGGTGGACAACACGTCAACCGAACAGATTCAGCGGTACGTATTACCCATTTACCCACGAATATTGTGGTGCAATGTCAAAACGATCGTTCGCAGCATAAAAACAAAGATCAGGCCATGAAGCAATTAAAGGCCAAGCTTTACGAGTACGAATTACAAAAACAGAATGAAGAAAAACAGGCAATGGAAGACAGTAAGTCTGACATTGGCTGGGGCAGCCAGATACGTTCCTATGTATTGGATGACGCTCGCATCAAAGATCTTCGTACTGGGGTAGAAACACGAAATACTCAAGCCGTATTAGACGGTGATTTAGATAAATTTATTCAGGCCAGTCTTAAGTCTGGCCTTTAATCTGGAATTTAATCTTCAGAAGACTAATCATCAGAAGACTAATCATCAGAAGACTAATCATCAGGAAACTAATCATCAGGAGTTAGAGACACATGTCTGAACAACAAATAGATGAAAATAAGCTCATCACAGAGCGCAGAGCAAAATTGGACAGCATCAGAGAAAACTGTTCCTCTAATGGTCATCCTAATCAATTTCGCCGCGAGAATTATAGTGTCGAGCTACAGATGGCATTTGGCGATCATGATAAAGAAAGTCTTGAAGAATTAGACGTTAAAGTCAGTGTTGCAGGTCGCATTATGTCAAAACGCGGCCCGTTTATGGTGTTGCAAGACATGAAAGGCCGTATTCAGGCCTATGCAGCTAAAGCTGTGCAAAAAGACCTAAAAGCAAAGTATGGCACTTTAGATATCGGCGATATCATTGGTGTAAAAGGTGCTTTGCATAAGTCAGGCAAAGGCGATCTTTACGTCAATATGGAAGACTATGAACTTCTGACGAAATCATTGCGTCCGTTGCCTGAAAAATTTCACGGACTGGCGGATCAAGAAACCAAGTATCGTCAGCGCTATGTTGATTTAATTATGAGCCAGGAAACTCGAGATACCTTTATGATGCGCAGCCACATTGTAGAAGGCATCAGACGTTACTTGTCTGAACGGGATTTTATGGAAGTTGAAACCCCGATGCTTCAGGTTATTCCCGGTGGTGCGACCGCTAAACCCTTCGTTACTCATCATAATGCGATGGATATTGATATGTATCTGCGTATTGCTCCTGAGCTTTATCTAAAGCGTCTGGTTGTTGGTGGATTTGAACGTGTATTTGAAATCAATCGCAATTTCCGCAATGAAGGTTTATCCACCCGTCATAATCCTGAATTTACTATGATTGAATGGTATCAAGCCTATGCAGACTACAATGATTTGATGGACTTGACGGAAGATATGTTGCGAACTTTGGCAACCAATGTGCTGGGAACCAATGATATTAGCAATACCACCAAAAATGAAGATGGTGAAGTGACGAGTGAAGTCATATACAAATTTGGTGAACCATTCCACAGAATGACGATGGCTGAGTCAATCATTAAGCACTATCCAGAAGTGGATGCGGCAATTATTAATGATGCCGAGAACAATCTTGAAGGGTTAAAGGGAATTGCTAAACAGTTGCACATCAAAGAGCCAGACGTCGATGGTATCTGGGGGCCAGGTAAATACCTGTGTGAAATCTTTGAAGCCGTAGCTGAAGAAAAACTAGAACAACCTACATTTATTACTGCGTACCCTTGGGAAGTTTCTCCCCTTGCTCGTCGCAACGATGAAAACCCGTTTGTTACCGACAGATTTGAGTTTTTTGTTGGAGGGCGTGAATTGGCCAACGGTTTTTCTGAGTTAAACGATGCCGAAGATCAAGCCAATCGCTTTAAAAAGCAGGTTGAAGAAAAAGAGGCTGGTGATGATGAAGCCATGCACTTTGATGATGATTATGTCAGAGCGCTTGAATTTGGAATGCCACCAACGGCTGGTGAAGGTATTGGTATAGATCGATTGGTCATGCTATTTAGTGATTCACCGACCATTAAAGATGTAATTTTATTTCCACATATGAAACCTGAAGTAACAGAGTAATTTGGTTTTTAGTGGATCAGGCGCCATCAGGCGCCTTTTTTATTTGTAAGAAAATACAATAAATCTTTCATCAGTAATGGAAAATTATGGTGAGAAATACTATGGTTTAATATCAATTTTTTGTGTTTAGTACTTTGATTTAAAAGAAAAATATGCTTTCAGGACCTCAGTCATTAATTTTTACCGATAACCATGATGCGTTAAGTGAGTTGGCGCAACAGGCGTCAGAATTGCTTTGTGTATCAAAAATAAGTGCCGATCCAAAAAGTTTGCAAGCAGAACTTGCAGAGACACCGTTAGATATTGTGGCTGTTTGTATCTCGGACATCGAAACCTGGAAAGAGGCTTTGCAAAGCCTGTCGTCTGATACTGCGCTGGTTGTGATAAAAGGCGACACAGAAGCTGATGACAAAACTAATGATAGTTCTGATGATTGCTCTAATAGCGGTGCTGGTAGCGAATCAAAATGCAGCACTCAGTGCATCGACGCAGAACTTTACGAACTTGGTGCCGATATTGTTTTTGGCAATGTTGTTGCAAGTGAGACGATATTTGCCTGGATAAAGAGTAAAACAAAACAAATCGCTACGAATAAACAATTAAAACTTGAAGCGCAATCGGCAGCTCAAACCGCAAATATTGCTATGACCAACTCCAGTGAATTAGGGCGAGTCATTCATTTTGTTGAAAGTACCTTTGATTTACATAGTACTTTTGCGTTGGCTAATGGGATCTTTCAATTACTCAGTACTATAGGACTTAAATCCAGTATTGATTTTCGCTGGGCTAGTGGTGATGAAGATACCTTTAATAGTGACGGTGGACAGGTTGGAGACGCTGAAAAACTCATTTTGCAAGAGTTCTGCAATGATGGACGGATCATTGATTTTGGCGCACGGACATTAGTTAACTACCCTAAAGTTTCCCTTTTAATTAGAAATATGCCAATAGATGATGATGAAAGTTATGGGCGTATTAAAGACTTGTTACCGATAATTCTGGGTGCTGTAAACGAAAAGTTGGAATTGTTGGATCAGGAAAAAACCATGTATGCTAATTCCTGTGAAACCGTACAGGTTTTTCATCAGTTTCGAAATTCAACATTTAAATTGGCGAAATCTCAAAACGACAACAATACCCGAGATATTGACGAACTGAGCAATATGACTCAAAACATTTTTGCGCGTTTGCCAGGGCTTGGACTGGACGAAGATCAAGAAAAATACATTGAAACCTCTCTACAAGGTGCTCTTGATAAAATAGCAATATCATTTCAGGAGTCAGCCTCGAACACTGCTGATTTACTGATGATGATTGAGGAAATCAAGGAGCTTAGTAGCAGGCTTGAAAATATCGCGGAATCATTTGCTCCTAAAGCTGAAGAGTTTGTGGAGGAAATTGAAGAAGTGGTTGATGATAACGATTACGACTTTGATGATGATGACATTATATTGTTTTAGTTTTTAGTTTTTAGTTTTTAGTTTTTAGGTTTTAGGTTTTAGTTCAAGAGCTTAGAATCAGGCATATAGAGAACTAGACATACATAGAACCATACAAGCAGAGAACCATACAAACAGAGAACCGGATCCCTTAAATAGCGAACCCGTTCACATTTTCGTGTTTGTAATACAAGTCGTATGTGTTGCGTATTGTTTTTCAGACATGAATACTTGTCTGTTGTGATATAAAACATGCAGTCTGAAATATCCTTATCATAAGAGTTATGCAACCCCCAGCCGCAGTACTTTATTTTTCCGGTAATCACAGAGTTTTAAAAAGTGTGACACAACTTGTTGTTGAAAATGTCAGTATCGATCTTTTCCCTGAAGATGTTGACATCCTCAACAGTAAACTCAAATCTTGTGTGCCAGATATCTTAGTGTTTTCAGTCAGTGACAATCATGACTGGAAATCGTTTTTCAAACGGATTTTTATTGATTGCACACTGGTGGCTATTAATTCAAGTCAGAAATTAACGAACTCCGATTTGTTTGATTTTGGTGTTGATGTGGTGTTTTCCAGGGATGTTTCTGAAGCAACATTATTAAAGTGGTTACATCGCAAGCTATTCCAAATTAACTCCTTTAATCAACTTTCATTAGATGCAGAATTGGCCGTGCAGACCGCCAATATTGCCATGACGAATGCCGGGGAATTGGGGCGGGTTATTCACTTTATTGAAAAAACCTTTGATTTACACAATGGTAGTGAACTGGCTCAGGGCATATTTAATTTAACGCAAACAGTAGAGCTTAAAGCCAGTGTTCTGTTTCGCTGGAGTAATGGCGATAGTGAAACCTTCTCTTGTGAAAAGTCTACTTGTGAAAAGTCTGCTTGCGAAAAGTCTGCTTGCGAAAAGTCCACTGGTGAACATTCATCTAACGAAAAATCATCTTATGGCGCATCACACATACCAGAGGAGGACCATGACATATTGACAAACTATAAGGATCAGGGACGTATTCTCGACTTTGGCAATCGTACTTTGTTTAATTACCCCATGGTTTCTTTGTTTGTAAAGGACATGCCACTGGATGATGAAGAACGTTATGGTCGTGTCAAAGACTTAATACCCATTGCGTTGGGTGCTATCAATGAAAAGCTCATGACGTTAGATCAAGAGCGCACTATGTACGAAAATGCCAGTGAGACAATTAGTGCATTTGAGCAGCTTAAAAATACCATCTCTATGCTGGCTCAAACCCAAAATGAAAACAGTACCAAAGCCATCTTTGAGCTGACAGCCATGAAAGATCAAATCTTTTATCAATTGCCGGGGATGGAGCTTGAAGATGATCAGGAAAAATATATTGAATCGGTTTTACAAGAAGCGCTGGATAAAGTGGCGGAGTCTTTTCATGATTCTACAGAAACGACGGCATCGTTGATGCTGACAGTTGAAGATGTCAAAGGATTAAATCAGAAGTTAGCCTATATTGCACAGACGTTTGCACCGAAGGCTCTGGAAACAGTTGAAGTGGAGTCGGGCTAGGAGTTCGCAGATAGCGATATTGAGTTGTTTTAGGACGTCTTTTGGGATTGGTTTTAAACATTTTTTGTAGGTTCGTTATTAATGGAAATTCGACACACTGTACCTTTTGTCTCGGGGTTAAATGAACAAGAAACACGACTTTGGCTGCAATTCTTGCATCAGGCACTGCCTGAAATGGATATCGTGGCGTTTGAAAGTTGTTCAGAATCAATTATACAGACATCTCAGGTTGCAATAGTGGCCAACCCTGACCCAAAGGCTCTAAGTAAGATGCCAAATCTCAAATGGGTGCAAAGTGTTTGGGCCGGTGTGGAAAAGCTTCAAGAGCAATTGCCAGAAGGCATTTTGATCGCAAGATTGGAAGATCCTGAGCTCGACAATGCCATGGCTGAAGCAGTGTTGACCAGTACACTGTTTATCCACCGGAAAATGCATTTGTACGCCAAACAACAGCAAGAACGCAGATGGCAACAGCATCCCCTTAAACCAGCGTCTGAGTGTTATGTCGGATTATTAGGCTTGGGTAAGTTAGGTGTCGCTGCTGGCCTGGTACTACAAAGTGCGGGCTTTAATGTTTCTGGATGGAGTCGCTCTATAAAAGCGTCTTTGGATTTTCCTACATACTCTGGTGATAAGGGGCTGAGCCAATTACTTAAAAAAGTGGATATACTGGTGTTATTATTGCCACTTACTCCACAAACTAAACACTTAATCGACAGAAAAGCTCTGGCTCGTATGAAGCCTGAAGCTGCGATAATCAACTTTGCTCGTGGAGGTGTTATTGATACCAAAGCGTTAATGGATAGTCTGGACAGGCGACAGTTAGAACATGCTGTTTTGGATGTGTTTGAACAGGAGCCATTACCTGAAGATAGCCCAATATGGGGGCATCCTGCTATCACAGTTTTACCTCATGTTTCTGCGCCAACTAATAGGCAAAGTGCCTCTAAAATTGTAGCAGGTCATTTACGTCAATGGTTTGAACGTGAGCAAATGCCTAAAATGGTAGACAGAATAAGAGGTTATTGATGTGTGAATCATTGAGAATATTTTAAACCAGCTTATTTAAACCAGCTTATTTAAATCTGGTTTATTATTGGCATCTTTAATCCTTTCTTTTGAGCTTCCTCAACCTTCTTATTAATACCATTATTTCCATTTGTACTCATCGCTAGTTACGGGGACATATCGAATGCAGTCGCTCTTTTATATAAACTTTTAAACAGGCTTAACTTTATTGCCGACATGGATGTTCATTTGGGACGAGAACAGGATGTGGTGAGTTTTGCGCGACGTTCGAATGACCACTCGTATTTGTTCAGTTGCGCGCCTCGAGTTTATTGCCGCTGAAACTAACGATGAGCGATCAATTACTTAATGGCATTGGTATTAATCTGCTGTTTGTTGATTATCAGGTATTGAAATCACAATACGGCTGCCTTTGTCTAATTCGCTCTCAAAAGTAATGGAGCCGTTGAATAAATGATTGATCTGGTTGTACACCACAAACATTCCCAGCCCAACCCGGCTGCCACGGTCGGTGGTGAAAAATGGATTAAATATCTGCGCGGCGTCTTCTTCACTCATTCCTCTTCCGTCGTCTTCTACTGTAATTGAAACTCTTTGCTGGTCGTCATTTTCGACAGTGACTACAACATTTAACACATCATTGTTGGCAACTGCGTGCGTGCAGGCATTTTCAATGAGCTGACTTAATATAGATTTTAAAATATCGGGGTAGGTGACTAACGTAAAATTATCATTGCACTGTACTGTAATATCCCTTCTATTTTGTGGGCTATCAGATGATCGGTATTCCAATATGGCGTATTTGATCAATTCATTAAGCTGGCATTCGATTAACACACTGGGGTTTTGTACAACAGAGATTTTCTTAAAGGATTGAATAATATCGACCGCTTTATGCAAACTGGAGTTGGTCAATTTCAAAGAGTCAAAGGCGTTAGCTCTGTACTCGTTGAAATAGGTTTTGGATAAAGTACCTGCTTCGACACGTTCATATAAGCTTTCATTTAGTTTTTGCAAAGAGGACAA
The DNA here is from genome assembly GCA_037356215.1 of Thalassiosira gravida. Lineage (NCBI taxonomy): Eukaryota > Bacillariophyta > Thalassiosirophyceae > Thalassiosirales > Thalassiosiraceae > Thalassiosira > Thalassiosira gravida. The sequence goes on along the minus strand of JAZGVQ010000012.1, from coordinate 18,418 downwards.
CGACATAATGGCATTGCCAACGGGGGTATTAAGTTCATGAGAGACTCCAACCACCACAGTGCCAAGTGCCGCCATCTTTTCTGATTCTATTAATTTGTCCTGGGTACTTTTTAAATACTCATTGCTTCGTTGCAATTCTTGCGTTCGCCTTTGAACCCGCTGCTCCAGTTCTTTGTTGAGAGATTTTAGTTCAGATTCTGTTGATTTGAGGCGCTGAATATTTTTTGTTGTTCCACTAGCACTTAGTATCTCACCCGTGGCATTGGTTTGCGTTACCATTCCACGGTCTTGTAACCAAACCCAGTCTCCTTGCTTTGTTCTGGCACGGTAGGTCACTTCAATATACCTATCCTCACTTGTTCGTTGTCGTCGAAGTGTTTCAGAGACCATGGCTCTATCATCCGGATGGATATAACTGTTTTCAATTCCGGACAATAGCCACGAATCTTGATGGTCTCGATCTAAATAATTCAAATGGTTTTGTCTATAAATCTTATTCTTAGAGAAGTTTACATTCCATAATTCATCGCCACTTGCCCAGAGTGCCAATTTAAGCTGTTTGCGTTCCTGTAGTTTCATCACTTGCAGATAAATAATCAGGATCAGAATCGTCAGACACACCAATGCATAAATCGTATAAGCCCACCAGGTCTTCCAGGGCGGCGGGAGTAAGGTTAAATTAACCGATACGCCTTCTCTGTTCCAAACACCTTCGCTATTCGACCCGATGACATGAAACACATAACTGCCATAATCTAAGTTAGTGTATGTTGCCCGGCGCCGGTTGCCGATTTCGTTCCAGGATTTGTCGTAACCCTGGAGTAAATATGCATACTCATTTTTACTGGAGTCCTGAAAGTCCAAAGCGGCAAACTCAAAGGAGAACATGGATTGAGTGTGATCAAGAACAATGGAATCAGTTTGAGAAATATCCGATTTGATTGGGGAGTTTGTGGTCCCTGGGTGCACAGACTCATTGGCAATCTGTAAGTCCGTTAGCACCACAGGAGGTATTAGATCACCTGGTTTGATTTCTCGAGGATCAAATATGGTGAAACCACCGGTTCCGCCGAAGGCAAGCTCACCTGAACTCAGTTTTTTAGCTGCGCCGATATTAAATTTATTGGTTTTAAGTCCCCCGATATGGGTAAAATTCATACATTGGTTGTTATTTGTGTCAAACCGACAAAGACCGCCAAAGGTACTGAGCCATAGATAACCATCATTGTCTGTTAAGATACCTGCGATAACATTATCAGGTAAACCATCTTGTGAAGTGAAGTCAGTAAACACCTCCTTCTCAACATCAAATTTATTAAGTCCACCTCCGCGTGTGCCGACCCACAAATTACCTTTTAAATCTTCGGAAATTGACAAAACATTGTCATTACTTAGGCTGCTCTCGTTTTCTGGATCAAACGAGAATGTACGAAACTCATTGCTATCACTGATGTAAAGCTCTAAACCGTGACTTGTTCCGAACCATAATCGCCCCTGGCTATCTTCAAAAATTGACCAGACAAATAATGAACCGAAACTATCGGGCAGATCCTCGCGTGGTTCAAAGCTGAGATATACCCTGTTTTCAATATCATACTTAATCAAACCATCGTTCAGGGTACCAAACCACATATTGCCTTTGCTATCTTTGTGTGAAGTCCAAACAATTAAGCTATTGGGCGTCATTAAACCTTCATTGCGCTGAGGCGTCTGATGTTGGAATGACTTTGTGCTGGGGTTATATATGCGGACAGTTTCTTCCCATAGTCCAATCCATAACAGGTTATCTTTATCAAGCGTGGCTGAAAGTACGCCTTTGCCCAGAAATGAATCATAAGGTTCATTGGTTGGGATCACTTCCCGAATTTGATTGCTTTTACGATCCAAATAATCGATGCCTCCGACATCTGTACCCAGCCATAAATTACCGCTTTCGTCTTCTTCAATGGTTAGAATAGAATCGTTACTTAAGCCGCCCGTTTCAGATGGATCGCTTTGATATGTAGTAAAAAGATTTCGGTTTCGTTCAACATAGTTAATGCCATCTGGGAAAGTGCCGAGCCACCAGTTGTCGCTGTCATCAAAATATAAACTGGTTGGAAATTTACCAACAAATGAGTTGTTTTTCCCACCTTTATCTTCGAATCTGGAGTAGGTCTGATTGTCTGGTTCCATGATAACTAATGCGTTGCCTGCTGCTAACCAGAGACGCTTTTGTGGATCTGCGGATATTCTGCCGATATCAATCTCTTTTAAGCCTTGAAAATGGTATTGGGTCACTTTTCCAGTTTCAAGGTCAAGACTATTGAGGCCAGTGAAAGTGCCCACCCAAAGACGTCTTTCTGTATCTTCGTATATACTTCTTACGCGCTCATTATCGAGAGAGTTTGGGTCTCCCCAGGTGTTAAACCATGTCCTGAAATTACCGGTAACATAATCATAGCGGTTCAATCCTCGATTTGTTGCAACCCAAATTAAGCCATCACTGTCCTCAATCACTGCATTGATAATGTCATCGCTGATGCTATGAGCCTTATTAGGTTCACTCATAAAACGCTGAAAACTTTTGCCATCAGCATTTAAGCGATTGAGTCCACCATAGGTACCTACCCAAATGTTTTTTCGAGAGTCTTCGAAAAGTACTTTGACGATATTATTACTTATACTGTCATTTGCTGCCTTGTCATGGATAACATGTGTAAATGTCTGAGTGTCTCTGTCGAACAAATTCAAGCCTGCATCGGTCGCCACCCAAAACCTGCCCTGGCTATCAATCAGTAGATCCCAAATCATGTTGTTACTGATGGAGCTGGCATCCAGACTATTGTGCCGAAATATCTTTAGCTGATAGCCATCAAACCTTGCCAATCCGTCGGAGCCGCCAAACCACATAAAGCCATCATCATCTTTAATTATTGAGTAAACAGCGCCAATAGAATTAATCTTGTCGGCATCAACCAGATTGAAATTCAGTGTGGGAGAATATATCGGTCTCACGTTTACCGCTGTTTCCAGATTGGCTTCAGGAATATTATTTAACAGCGAATTGATACTGAAGGGGATCGGCACTCGGGTCGCCTGCGTATTGAATCCTAGTACAGTCCCGCCATTCTGATTTTTAACTTCAAACTGAAAAACTGTATCATGAGCAGTGTCATCATCTTCGACAATTTTGGGAGTCGACAGGCCACAACAATCCCACGCAGGCCAGTCTGTATTGGGAGAGCCTCCAAACACGATATGTTTATTTGGCAATTTTTCATGACCAATAAACACATTATCAATTCGATAGACAGCGCCTTTCCCAGACCCCCAGGTTGGAAATATCAATATCTTATCCAGGACTTCAAGATCAATACCGGGAAACGTTTGTGCGATGTTATAAAAATTAATGCGAAAAGTGCGCCAGTCTCCAACCACTGGCGGCTGGTTGTAGTTGACGTCAAATTTGAGTGGGATTTCCACCACCTGGACTTTTTGGAAAGACTCTACTTTAAACAACCATTCAGCATTCTTTTCCTCAGGCTCTCGAATCACCTTTATATCAAATTGAACATAAGCCTGTTTTAGATATTGATTGATGTCAGTGTCATCGCTCATTGCTGAGGTCGTGCAACTCAATAAAAATAAGATCAGGGCACAAAATATTTGGTCTACAGATGAACTATGTAACCGCATTGTAGACATAATGTGTTGTCCTTTCTTTTGTGCAGAGATTAGCTGTAAAACTGTTAAGCCTAATCAAAGTTCCTTTTTATCTACTGGTATGTCGCGGTTCACGAAAGAGACCGCCAATCGAAATTTATTCAGTGATAATTTGGAGATAACCCAAATTAACGGGTTCTGTGGATTTGTAACTTTTACAAAGCAAATGAAAGTCATTGCGAATAACGATTTAGTGGTAATAACCATGAATGACAATAAATAAAGTTTGATAAGTTTCATACGTTTTTCGTATCGGAATAAAACTATGTATGCTCTTAAAGCATCAATGCTCTTAAAAAATCAATGCTCTTAAAAAATCAATGCTCTGAAAGCGTTAATGATCAGACAGCATTAATCAACAACTGGCATCAAAACGACAGATACATTGTCCGTTATTTCCTGTTTAGAGTAAGTACAGGTTACTCTGGCGTTGAGGTCAAATCCGTTGAGTATTCGGCAGTATCAATAACGGAGCCTGTTAACATTTCTGTAACAATATACTTTTGTGAAATATTACGTAAACCAGTACCAGACGAAGTGGTCTTGATTCAGGGTAAAGCGGATTTTTAGTCGGTGTACTATTGTGAATTCGACGGGACTTTGTCTAAAACATCCGTTGTCCAAATTATCAGCGGTCTAATTCTCAGTTGTCCAAATTATCAGCGGTCTAATTCTCTACTATTCAATTCTCTGCATTCAATTCTCTACATTCTGACCCTGCTTGTTAAAAGCCAGAGCCGGGCTGCTTTAAAAACTCAACTTCCTGGGCTGTAGATTGGCGCCCAAGTATTTTATTACGGTGAGGATACCGACCAAATTTGTCGATGATAACTTTGTGTTTATTTTCGAATTCAATCGTGTTTGCATCAGCGGAGTTTGCATACAGTTTTACAGCTTCTTCATGGATTTTCAGAGATTCACTGTGCATGTAAGGAAGATACAAAAAATTTCGTTGTTTGACAGGTAATTGTTTATCGAATCCTTTTTCAATAGCCTGTTGTGCCAGAGCAAGTGCTAATGGATCTGAAGCAAATGATTGTGGTTTGTCTCGATAAATGTTGCGTGAAAATTGATCCAGAATAATGATTTCTGCGAGGCTCGCTTTTGCTGTACTTCTCCAGCCAAACAACTCATTGACACTTGCCTGTTGGTGAAGCTTTTTAAAGCGTTGAGATATTTCTAAATCAAAGGCTTCATCTTTAATCCACCATGATGATTCTTCAATTTCCTCAAACCAAAAATGCAGTACCTGTTGATGCGCCGTCTCTTGAGAGAATGTCTCTTGTGACAGGCCCTCCTGAATTATGCTTTCTTGATTCATAACCTCTTACCTCTAATCAACCACTTATTAAAAACAGACCCAAATTAATGCAATTAAATTATTCTCGCAATTTCTTCTGTGCCACTTCCATGATGATCAAAACTTCACATGGCGTGTAGTGTTGCAATAATGAGATAGACCGATAACTTGTCCACTCAGATACTGGATCAAATTTGTCGATTTTTTTAAAATTGAGTTGTTTCAATCCAACCAGACATTCTCCCTGCATTTGTGCTTCGGCAACGGCTTTATCGTTAAGCGACACCGCTGAATTACGCTTTGCAATATTTTCATATGAGTAGTCACTAGCGTGCACATTGGTTGCAATAAATATTAATAAAGCAACGGTTATCAATTTGTTCATCATAATTCCTTTTTGGCTGTATATTTAGGCTTTAGAGGCCTGCTCATTTGAGATCTAAAGACCGTCTAATTTAAGATCTAAAGACAGTATGGATGAAGATAAGCAATCTTGGCCTACTATCAAATCCGGGCCCGTTCCTATTTTTTCGAAACCTAATTTAGCATAAAAATTTAAAGCACGATTATTTAAGTCAGACACACACAACCATATGTAATTGCTACCATTTGATCTAGCCTTGAATAAGGCATCTTGAAACAATTTTTGGCTCAGTCCTAAACCATAATAATCCGCCAATATATAGATTTGTTTAAGTTCACTGTGGATGCCATTTAATGCGATGGGGCAGGTATGATGCTTAATGAGATAAAAACCTGCTGGAGTTTGATTTTGATATCCTACGACAGCATCTACATTTGGTTGCTCTAACAATGTTTCGCAGGCTTGCTGAGTGTAGTTATGAGCGCACCAGGCTTCCAAATCGGCTGTACTATGAACGTCTTTATAGGCTTGTATAAAAGTTTTTATGCTGAGGTCTGACAATACCTTTGCTGATTCCGGGTTAATTGAAACCAGCTTTGTTTCTTTAATATTCATTGAGGGCTATTTGTTGTTTTGTTTACAGAGTTATTGAATGAGAGGCTATTCAATGGGCGGACAGTTACGCTCAAAGAACTCAAACAGCGCGTTTAATCGATGCCAACCACCTGACTACGACGTTCCATGGCGACTACATCTATCCATTTATCATTGTATTTGCCAAGCTTTTCCTGAGTTCCTAATATTTTAAATCCACATTTTTGATGGAGTGCAATACTACCTGTATTTTGAGCAAAAATACCTGCTTTTAATGTCCAATAGCCTTGTTTTTCTGAGCATTGCACAAGTTGTTGTAATAACAATTTTCCTGCGCCATACCCTCTGGCTTCCTGCGAAACATAAATCGTTACTTCGGCAACACCTGCATAGCAACACCTATTGGATACTTCTGCTATTGCTGCCCAGCCGGTGACTCTGTTGGATTCGTTAACGGCCACCAAACGGCAATGATGCAATAGACTTTGGTCCCATTCTTCCCAATCTTTTGCTTTGGTTTGAAAGGTCGCAAGACCTGTATCTATGCCTTGTTGATAGATCTCTTTAACGCACTCAAAGTCCATTTTAACAAATGGTCTGATTTGAAACATAGTGTTATATCCATGGCAAATTGGATTCTAAGTGTGGTACAGCACGAGCTTCCTTTCAAATTTAGAGAGCTTAGAAACGTCGTTCGATTTGTATTATATTGTTATTTTCTTCTTCTTCTTCAGGCTTGATAGTGTCGTCACTTTCTGAAGATACCACGGAAGGGGCTATATCAGATTTTTCAATTCTCCATTCATCACCAATCAAATCTGATGCCGGATTGTTTGTCGGATTGTTTGTCGGATCATCTGTCGGATCACTTGAGGGATCATTAAAGTCATCTTGTCGCTGTTCTTCATTTTCCCAACTGTAGGTTTTTTCTTGCAGTTTGGGGTCTGCATTGCGAAACATTACCGCTGAGATAAGGCCAAAAATTGCCCCAAATAAATGATACTCGAAGGAAATATTCTGCTGCTGGGGAAAAATGCTCATGAGCATTCCACCATACATAAAAAAGGCAATCATCATTAATGCAATAGAGCGTTTATCTCGCCGAAATATACTGACTAACAACAGAAAGAAAAACAGTCCGTGGGTTAATCCGCTGGCACCAAAATGCCAGGCTTCGCGCGCAAAAAGCCAGGTGCCTAATCCCGAACCTAGCCAAATAATAATGCTGGTCTTTAATCTGGAATTTGGATAGCCATAAAAGAGTACGGTTATTAATATAAGTAATGACAGACTGTTGCCAGCCAGATGTTCAAATGAACCATGGATCAAAGGTGCGGTTAAGACCCCCCATAACGCATCAAGCCTGCCCGGATAAACACCAAGTTGGTGGAAGGAGGTATTAAATTGAACTTCGGCTATCTTTATGCACCACAATAAAAAGACGAATATGACAGCAGGCAGGGCTGATTGCCTGATGCTCTGCTTCAGTTGTATTGATCTATTTTCCTGAGAACTCGCTGACAATTTTGCACTCACAATTCTGTTCACATTACAGATATATGGTGTTTGTTAGATTTTAAGCAAACGTTATTGACGTCGCTACAACAGAATAAACTGATATAATTCATATGATTATTCTATGAAAGACTTTCTAAACGCTACGTTTATTTGAGCGATATGCTCTGGAAATGTCATTATTTCATTACGATATTACGTCATTAAAGCAACAACTAATTAAAGCAACAACTAATTAAAGCAACAACTAATTGAAGAACAACTTTGAAAGATAAAATCACCTTACATTTTGCTCATGCCAATGGCTTCCCTGCGCCAAGTTATCGAAAAATGTGGCGCTTTTTACCGGATAATTTTGATATTATTGCTAAAGATAAATTTGGTCACAATCATGAACTTCCGGTAAATGAAAACTGGGACAATCAGGTCACAGAGTTGATACATCTGGTTCAAGAGCAGGCGCAACATCCTGTCTATGCTGTAGGACATTCCTTTGGAGGGGTTGTGTCTTTTATGGCATGTTGCAAAAGGCCTGATTTGTTTAAAGGTTTGATTATGTTGGATCCTCCTATAATGGCGGGCCCTATTGCACCTGTTTTTCGATTCATTAAAAAAACCCCACTGATTGATAAAATTACGCCATCAGGGAAATCCAGGTTTCGTAAATCGTTTTGGCAGCATGACGAGGATCCTTTAAGTTACTTTAAACCTAAGGCGTTGTTTAAACATTTTGATGAAGATTGTCTAAAAGATTATGTGCAGTCTGCAACAGAAGCACAGCCTGCCACTGAAAAGCAGGCTTCAGGAACCCGGTTGTCTTTTGACGTGGACGTAGAGACCGATATCTTTCGCAATATCCCCCACAATATAAATACATTTAAAGGCAAGTTGAATATTTCTGCAAAGTTATTCACCGCACAACATACAAATGTATGCTTTCCCAGACTGGTAAAACGAATTCGTAATCAGCATAAAAATTTGCGGCATGAAGTTGTCGCGGGTGTCGGGCATTTGTTTCCAATGGAAAAGCCAAAATTGACTGCTGAGTTAATTGCAAAAACTATTAGCGAATGGGAAAGCCTGAAGACTGATGATAAAAATGAGAAGAGCTAATAATGACAGACGCTAACCGACCAAAAGACGTTCTTATCAATTGTGATATGGGGGAATCGTTTGGTTTATGGAGCATGGGCAATGACGAACAAATAATGCCATTGATAGATGCTGCAAATATTGCCTGTGGAATGCATGCTGGCGATCCATCTGAAATGTCAAAAACAGTTGAATTGGCATTAAAGCATGATGTAATGATTGGTGCTCACCCTGGCTACCCTGATAAACAGGGATTTGGTCGACGTTCAATGTCCCTGCACGAAACTGAAATCAGGGACTTATTATGGTATCAAACAGGTGCTCTAAATAGCATAGCAGTGGCTCTTGGGGGTAAATTAACTCATATAAAACCTCATGGTGCGTTATATAATGACATGATGAAAAATACGCAGTTAATGAAGTGCATAATGGCGGCAGTGGCACAACTAAACCTTGAGTTGAAATTAGTTATTCAAAGTACAGAACATTGGCAGCAACATATTGATATTGCGAGTGGGTATGGTGTGCCGTTGTGGTTTGAAGGATTTTCAGATCGCGGTTATCTCGACAATGGATTATTAGTGCCGCGTAACCAAACCGGGGCTTTATTAGCAAAGGATGCAGCAATCAGGCAGTCGCAAACAATACTATCTCAACAGCAAGTGAAAACCATTAACCATAAAATCTTATCCCTTAACATTGATACCCTATGTATTCATGGTGATGGCAAAGATGCTTTAGATATTGCACAGGGACTTCATCGGAAAGGCTAGGTAATTAATACCAGCAAAACCTGGCAATGCTATTCAATCTGACATTCAGACTGCTACTGGCTATAAAGGTCAAAGGTATAAGAGATAAATCAATATGCAATTAAAATCAGTGATCGTGGGTGAAAATGCGGTAAAGTTTTGGCATGACACTGAGTCTCACCTAATCAATGTCTCTTTCTATGCCGGACTGAGACAGGTGATTAAACAAGGGGGCTGGACCTGGTTGGAAGATGTGGTTGCAGCCGAGTCTTCGGTGACCGTTTTTTTTAACTTGATGTTATCTGATTATAAAACCGTAAAACGCAGTGTCTTCGGCCAGACAAACGATGTACAGGTATCGGACTTTAACAGCTCGGTGGAACTAATAACCTTGCCAGTTCAATATGGTGGTGAGATTGGCACTGATATTGAAGAAATTGCCAGACGATGCAATATAACAGTAGAAGACGTGTCGCAGTTACATCAGGATTCAGTGTTTACAGTAACCGCCGTTGGATTTTCACCAGGGTTTGGGTATCTTAAAGGGCTTAATAAAGCGTTGCGTTTGCCACGCCGCGAAGATCCGAGACTCAGTGTGCCTCGTGGGGCTGTTGCCATTGCTGAGAATTATACTGCTGTTTATCCAGAAAGTTCGCCTGGAGGATGGCACTTAATTGGATATTGCCCGGAACCACTGTTTGATATTAGCCTTCCAGTCCCAGCATTGTTCAAAGTGGGACAACAAGTAAAGTTTATTGCAGTGGATTAACGTGACTTCAAATCCTAATATTAAAACCACAGGTTCAAAACAAAAATCTACCGAATGCTCTGATAAAAATATGACTAAGAAGATGCGTAAAAATCAGATGCGTAAAAATCAGAAGCCTGAAGAGAGCATAACTGAAGAGAGCATGCCTGAAGAGTGCATCTCTCAAGCTCGCATGCAACTCAACCAGAAGGGACTAAAAGTCCTGTCCTCGGGTGTAAATTCTCATCTGCAAGATATGGGACGCAAAGGTTATTTATTTTCTGGGGTATCACAAAGTGGGTTTTTAGATGCAAGAGCCGCTTTTATCGCTAATCGATTGTGCGGCAATCCTGTGGGTATGCCTCTTGTGGAAATTCCCTGGGGTGGCTTTAAGTTTGTTGCGCAGGTAAACAATATTATTGCCGTTTGTGGAGCCAGGGTAAAAGTCACTATTAATGATAAGCCTTGTGAATGCTGGTGTTCTCAGCAAATTCATAGTGGTGACGAGGTCAGTATTTCGCCGCCCTCACAAGGGGTCTGGAGTTACCTGGCCATACGTGGTGGTTTTCAGGTTCGGCCTGTTTTAGGCAGCGTTGCCGGGAACCAACGGGAGAAGCTCGGAGGGATTAACGGTAATGGCCAGGCCATTAAAAAGGGCGATATATTAGCTTGTCGAGATTCTCAACATAGCCGATGCTTGTCTTTTTCATTGGGTAAATTTGCTCTATCCGAAGACTCCGAAATCAGGTTACGTGTCATTCCTGGAGCGCAATTTATGCAACTCACACGGATCCAGAAGCGGGCTGTATTTGCTACCCGATATCAACTCGGAAAAGACTACAACCGGATGGGCTATAGGCTCAATTGTAGCAATGCTGTGCTTAAGGATTTGCCGAAGATAACTCCAGACGCTATTGCTTTTGGTGCTGTGCAAATTCCACCGTCAGGTCAGCCAATAATTTTGTTGAATGATCGCCAAACCCTGGGGGGTTATTGTAAAATTGGCAGCGTTATTTCCCCAGATTGTCACCGCCTGGTGCAATGCAGGCCGGGTTGTACTGTCCGCTTTGAATTAATTCGACCCACGCAGGCTCAACCGCTGATCAAAAATTATTGGTCAGAATTACAGAATTATCCCCTCGAAGAGCAGCCAGCATAAAGTATGCGCTATTTTACTAATTAGGAGCTTTCGACAAAAATCCGTTGTACACGATTACCTAAACGGACAAGTAGCTCGTGAGGGATCATAAACGCCTTGTCGGCGATTTCTTCAGGACGGATCTGGAAGCCATTATTTTGCCCATAGATCAGTACCTCGTCGCCAATTTGTATATTGGGTGACTCTGTGATGTCTACTAAAATCTGATCCATGCTGATCCTGCCAATAATATTCAGGTTTTGACCTGCTATGTTGACGTAACCGCAATGATCATTATTGCGGTTTAAACTCCAGGGAAGACCGTCATCGTATCCAAAAGGAACGCAGGCAATGCGGCGATCCTGCTCTCCCGTCTTAAACTCTCTGCCATAACCAATGGATTCGTTGCGACTGACATTCCTGATGTCGATGACATGACTGATAAGCGCTATTGCCAGACTCAGCTTTATCTCCTGTTCAACACTTGCTGAAGGGTATAATCCATAAAGCGCCAGCCCCGGCCGTATCATGTCATAGTGGGCTCTTTTAAAGCGAATGGCTCCGGCTGAATTAGCCGCATGATACACCAGATTGTGGAAGCCATTTGCGGATAGCTGCTCTTTAACCTGATCAAAACAATCGAGTTGTTGATGGGTAAATGCATCCTGGTTCGGATCATCAGCAGCTGCAAGATGAGTACATACGCCTGATAATCTCAGGTTTTTACTGTTTTTAATCTCCTGCGCGAGTAGCAAAACTTCATCTGGTGACACTCCCAGCCGGTGCATGCCAGTGTCCACTTTTAGATGGACATTGATAATGGCAGTAGATTGCTGCAACTTTTGTTGAAATTGCCTAAGCAATGCACGTGAATATAAAATTGGGGTTAAATTATTATAAAGAATATCGTCTATATCATTTTTATCGCTTAAAAAGATAAATATGTCATCGCTAAAGCCTGAACGGCGCAAAGAACCCCCTTCAGCAGCCGATGAAACGCCTATACAGTTTATTCCAAGGTGCGAAGCCCAATAGGCGATTTTTTCCAGCTCAGTGCCGTAGGCGAGGGCCTTGAGCATTGCCATTACTTTTGCCCCGTTGCTTATACGACGTAATTGAGAAATATTTTCTTTAATGGACGTGAGATCAATTTTTAGACAACGCTGAGATATTGACCCAATAAGGTCATTTACAGCTGTTGTCATGCCGCAGGCTCTCGGTCCTTTGTACAAGACAGTATCACCCGAAGCCAATTCATCAATTAGATGTTTGCGCAGGTGTTTTGTTTCTATATAGCGAACTTCTCTGGTCTGACTTTTCGTTTTATCGACAACTTGAGTGTGATTCTGATTGGTAACTGATTTAAACCCTGTGACCGTAGCTTCAAGTGACTCACTAAGAACATCTTTTTCAAAACCATTGTTAGTAACAATGTATAAATGGGTGAAATCATACTCTGCGGCTAACCGACCCACTTTTTCATGGTGCTTTAATGATGCATCACCTAGTTCTCGCATTCCTGAAAATGCAAAAATACGTTTTTTAGTGATCTTCTCCGAATCAAAATTGTAATGGTTGTCACTATCAGACAAGGAAGCTGCCGTTCGCAGGGCCACGCCTACCGAAATAGGATCCGAACTATGACTGTCATTAATGACTCGAATACCAGTAGGGGAAGTCCAAACTTCCATGCGGGTTGGACCCGGTTCATAGTCTTTTAAAGCATCGGCTATTTCTGTGAGGGGAATACCTAATAAATAGGCGGCACTTGCGGCGAAATGCAGATCTGTAATTATTTCGGGTGACGTGGTTTTTACTTCAATACGAATCGCTGGAGTGTGTTCAGCGTCAAGCTGGATGATAGTACGCGTACCTTGAAATTTAATGATACGCAGCCCTATAGAGTCTGGCCCTTTACCCAACTGATGAACTTTGCAATTCAATTTTAAGGCTTTTTTCATTAAAGGTTCATCGTCGATATCTGGAACTAATATCCAACCATTGTCAGGAATATCAGCAAACAACTTTAATTTTTCTTCTGCAATCTGCTCTCTACTTTGATAAGCAGCAATGTGGGCCATACCTATGTTGATCAGTACGCCAAAAGTAGGTTTAACAATGTCTTGTAATTGTGACATTTCATTGGGGCCTGCAACGCCTACTTCAAATATTCCTAACTCAGTTGAGTCGTTGGCTTGCAATATGGAAAGAGGCAGCCCCAAGGCTCCATTGTAACTGCCCGGCGATGCAATGACCGAATGTCTGGCGAAAATGGTTTTAAGCGCGTCTTTGAATAAGGTTTTGCCATTACTGCCTGTCACCGCTAAAACCTGGTTGTACAATTTGTTGCGATGCCAACGCGCCAGGATTTGTAATGCCGTTAATACGCAAGGCACATAAACAACAGGGAGATCCGCCCACTGAGGATTTGAAATACCTGTTGTCGTTGTCTCTGCTGATTTTGGTACTGTGGACGTGTTAGATATTGTTACTGTGTTAGATATTGTTGCAGATTTTTTTGCCACAACCAACGATGCTCCTTTTTGCAACGCTTCGGTAATGAACAACTGACCGTTTGTTGTTTTGCCTTTCAGTGCAAAGAATATCTCTCCGGGAGCCAGGGTCCTGGAATCAATGGAGATGCCTGTTGCTATTGTCCTTGTTGCAAGAGTACTTTGAGCCATCCGCTGGGGAAAGTGGCAATCTGTATTATGATGGAGGGTATCCAGAATGTCAGAAACTTGAGTGATCATGGTTGTTAACTTAATTTTGCTGATGATTGCACTTTTGATGCCCTAGCTATTCTAAAGAGACGTATTGTCAATACCAGAGCTACTTTTCAGGGCGTTCAACAGTTTATTAGCCCCTGAGCCATTTGAGCCTTTTACCAAAATGACATCTTCATTTTGAATATTGTCCAGAATAGAAGGTAACAGATCTTCATGAGATAACCGCCATGCTCCACGGATCCTATCTGGTAGTACTTCATATAAAGATTTCATGTTTTCACCACACAAAAATACCTTGTCAATATCTGCTGCAACCAGATGAGGCGCTAAATTACAGTGCAATTGTACTGCGTCTTTTTGCTCTAACATATCGGTTAAAATTGCTATACGGCGCTTACCACCTGGATAAATCTTAAGATTTTCGAATGCGGCAATCATGGAATCAGGATTCGCATTGTAGCTATCATCGATTAATGTGACTGTCTTAGTCTGTTGATCGATAGTCTGTTGATCGAAAGTCTGTTGATCGAAAGTCTGTTGATTGAAAGTCTGTTGAGCAGCATTCTGATTATTCATAATCTTGAGCTGATGAGTTTCGCCGCGCCCTGTTAAGGCTTCTATTTTACTTAGGTGGTATATTGCCGGTGCCAGGGGGATCTTCAGTGCTTTAACAACCAGCAGTATTGAAAGGCAGTTTTCTGCCCAGTGTTTGCCATATTGGGCGACAGGAAAGTCAATAACATCGCCATCTAAAAGGACGCTTATCTCAACACCTGACGATTTTTCGTTATAGGATAATAATTGTGCATCTGCTTTTTGACTAAGACTAAATGTGCGTATAATTGCCTGCTGTTCATTGGCCATCTTACAAAGTAAATCAAACCATTGTGAATCTTTGTTAATAATGGCTGTGCCGCCGGGTGTCAGACCTTCAAATATTTCAGCTTTGGCTTTTGCAATGCCTTTTAGCCCATCTGCAAAGTTGGCGGTATGTGCATTTCCAATTTTAGTGATAATCGCAATCTCAGGCCGTACAAACTGGGTGAGGGCGCTGATCTCTCCTGGATTGTTCATGCCCAGCTCAAAGATCCCAAAATCGGTCTTTTGCGGCATTCGGCATAAGGTAACCGGAACCCCAACATGATTATTGTAACTTGATACCGGACGGTGGACAGTTCCGGCACTGGCCAAAACTCTGGCTATTGCTTGTGTGACGCAGGTTTTACCCACTGAACCAGTAATCGCTATTCGACTGGCAGATTGGCTACGTTTACGCGCCGCAATAGCTAGTTTTTCCAGGGCTTTTTGGGTATCGTCGACTTTAATATAGGGTTCTGTAACAGCGTGAGCGCTTATGCTTCCAATTGCGCCTAATGCACGGGCACTATCCACAAATTTATAACCGTCACCAAGTGCAAAAAATAAATCTCCTGGTTGTGTCAGGCGGCTGTCAATACTAATACCTGACACATTAAACGGCGCTCCGATGACCTCGCCATTAACCGCTTGCGCAATTTCAGCAGAACTCCACAATTGCCGCCTGGCGGCAGAAAAGTGTTTGTTGTGTACCTTGGTTTGTACAAGGTGTTGTAAAAACTCTGTGGGGGTTTTTGAAGGCGTATCTGCTAATGCTTGATGATAAATAACCGTTGATGGCGTTAGACCGGGCAGGGTATTAGCTTCTATAAAAATTAAATGCTCACTAACGGTATTGAAGAAAACATCAATACGAGCATAGCCATCAATGTTGAGTGTTTGAGCAATCTTTTCGATTTGACATTGAATTAACCGGCACTGCTCTTTTGAGACAATATGCCCGGGAGGTGGGGTCAGGTTTACACCTGTGCCTCCCTGGAATTTTTCTTCCAAGCTAAGAACTGAATTTTCAGCTACGGTAATACTGGGCACCAACGCATGAAGATGACCTTCCTGAAAGACAACGCCGACGGTGAGCTCAATCCAACCCGCGACTCGTTTAGGGAGTATTTCATGATTTTCTACACGCAATTTGACTGTTTCAATAAACGGCTCGATGATCAGACCATTGGTCGGATCAAAGTTCATTTCTATAATGCCATCATGGGCTGAAAAGGTATTACCATCAAGCGGGCTATTATCGCCCATATGGTGAAAATAGTTCGCCAATTCGTCGGCATTTTTCAAACGCACTATACCTAAAGAACAGCCATCGGATTTGGGTTTAATTAATAAGTCTGGTGCTTCAAAATCGGAAACATTCTGGCCGGTCAATGTCTGGAATTTCTGCCATAACTTTAGACCGTCTTCAAAAAGCTGCCGGGCTTTACTAAGAGCTTTAAATTCGTCTTTGTTACCGATATCTATTTTCAGTTTCGGGGCAGCAGTGACTTTGTTTATTTGTGCGTCAATAATCTTTTGACCGCTACGATACTTATCCATGCAAAGGCGAGCAGAATCCGGACCTGGGCCGTTATAGTTAACCCCCAGCGTGTCTAATTTTTCTTGTAGAATGCCATTTTCACCGTCGCCGCCATGAAGTCCCAGAAACACAAATGCGGACGTCTCTTTGGCGCTATTCAAAAAATCATTGAGGGCTAGTTGTTGCGGGATATGCCAGGTATTAACTGGAAGAGTAATATTTAGACGTTTTTGAATGTCTGATGCCAGCCTGACTACTCGGGATTGCATCTGCTGCGCATTTTCACAGTTTTCAACGATTTCGGATACAGTATGATCAAGGCAAAACGCGTAAGGAAGCTTCCAGACTTTCTCACCAGTTAACAAAAACGGGCTTGGATCATAATAGTCTGATTGGGCTAATTTAAGCCAAACATTGGTGCCACTCATCACAGACACTTCTTTTTCACCTGAGTTGCCGCCAAACAATACAAATACAGGCTGTTTTTCGGCCGCAGATGATTTTGAATCCTGTAATACAGGCTTATTAGCTCTGGTCAATGCCAGATTAACTACGTGGCGCAATAGTTCTTTGTGACGCCAACCTATGCGGCAGACTTGCTGAAAGAAAAAACTGTTTTGCTCCATACCACTGATAGGGTTGAGATCATTAAAGTAAAGGGTATCGTCAGATGTCAGGAAACCATCAAAACGCGCCATATCTCGCATACCAAATATCTTGAATATGGTTTCAGCTTGTTGACGTATTTTGTCTATTTGAGCATCGCTATAACTGCGTGGCGGGCAATGTCGTTTGGTTGCCTCAGTGGCAAGGTA
Source organism: Thalassiosira gravida (assembly GCA_037356215.1). NCBI lineage: Eukaryota > Bacillariophyta > Thalassiosirophyceae > Thalassiosirales > Thalassiosiraceae > Thalassiosira > Thalassiosira gravida. The sequence continues at coordinate 1,268 of JAZGVQ010000012.1, read as the reverse complement.
CTTTTTCCTGTAGTCAAACTTCCCGTCGACATCAACTTCTGTAATAGGCAAAGCGACAGGGTCTCCGGTCGCACTTTCAATAACCACTACCGTAAATTCTTTCCCGACACAGTACTCTTCGACCACCGCTTTTTTAGTGCCATATTGTTGTTTTAAATATTTGCAGTGAGTCAATATTTCATGAGGCGTTGTTACAATTTCAACGCCTAACGAAGAGCCTCCAGAAATAGGTTTTACAATGAGTTGACCTGAAGGGGAGTGGCAAAACAATTGTTCAAACTCAGAAATTTTTCCACTATTGTCCAGGTCTAAATCTAGTTGCAAAATTTTAAGGGCTGGTAGATCCGCGTCTTGTAAAATTTGATTGATTTTATATTTGTTTAACGCTTTGCTACAGGCTTCAGAGCCACTGCCAACAAAGTTAACATTCAATTCTTCTAGTATTTTTTGCAGCTGTCCGTCTTCACCGAATTCTCCGTGAATGCAGGGAAAAACGATATCACAATCTACCAGAGCTCTGTTTAGACTTTCTCCTTCCAACTTAAGACCCGTATTTGCTAATTCAAAATCAAAATCAGAAGGTGTATTGGAATACAGTTTTGAAGTGCGAATCGAATAAAAGTTTAGAAAAGTATCAACATAAAGAACGTTAAACTGGACACCATCTGTCTTTAAGTGATCGTAGATGGACCTGGCTGAATTTAAGGAGATACCGCGTTCCGCTGATGGGCCACCACAGATTATTGTTATTTTTGTCATTGTTGCGTCCTTAGGTCATTCTCTTTGTTATGAACCGGGTAAAGTGTTGCTAAAAAAAAGGGAAAGTTTGGGTAGTAGGAGAGTACAGGTTCATTTTTTAAGTATATTTCATTTTTAACATCACGTTGTTTAGCCTGGCGACTTCAGTCTGCACTTGTTGTGTGCAATGACGTTCTATTAATGACACCGTATATATGTATATCATGAACCTTGAGCAGCTTTGATAGTCAAAATTTAGCTTTTCAGTGAGCTGAGAATTAGTCGAACGGCATGATACGTTAAAGGCTGTTATTTAAATGGATTTTTTGCGGATTTACCAGCTCTTAGCAGGGATAATGATGTTTCTTTTGGTGTTTTCAATCTTAATATACCCAATCTACCTCAAGATGCTCGATTTAAGCGTGAGAAAAAAAAGCGTTTAGGCATTCTTTATTTCGTTATTTCAGGCTCAGTATATACCCAAGCTACCTCAAGATGCCTGCTTCAGAGCTATCACAGCGCTTTCAGGA